>JAWZYU010000248.1:159200-272200 GCA_038380435.1 Ryuthela nishihirai | reverse complement strand
TTTCACAACTCACCCGTATTTTACCAAGTGGATTCGAATTTTTCCAACTGACCTAGATTTTGCCAACTTGCCACAATTTTACAGAAAAAAATCCCAATATTTACATCTCACCTGATTTTTGAAAAATCACTCTGAATTTTGCCAACTCCCCCAAGATTTGCCAACTCTCCTAGATATTGCAAAGCTGCCTCAATTTTGACAACACGCCATAATTTTACAGAAAAAAGATTACAATTTTTATATCTCACCTGAATTTTGCCAACTTCCCACGATTTCGCAAAGTCACTCCGAATTCTGTCAACTCCCCAAGATTTTATCAAGTCACTCCGAATTTTGTCAACTCCCCAAGATTTTGCCAAGTTGTCCCGATTTTGCCAACTCACATGTATTATGCTAAATGGCTTCGAATTTTGCCAACTGCTCTAAATTTTGCCGTCTCTCCATTTTCCAAACTGTCCTAGATTTGTTAATTTGCCTCGATTTTGACAACTCCCCTTAATTTTACAAAAAAAAAAATATAAATTTTCACAACTCACCTAGATTTTACGAAGTCGCTTCGAATTTTGCCAACTCCGAGCTACTTAGGGGGAGCCTCCCCCCATTTCCCATAGCTAGGCCCCTGAATACATGTATTAAAATAACCATAGCATTCACTCAGATTCCTCGCATTAATACCTACTTATGCAAATGAGATTCAATATGCAGATTATCTAAGTAGTGATAAGCATTACAATTTGAAACAAATATGCACAAACCTAACTTAAATACTACAAACTGGAAACAATAATCAGAGTACTTGAATCATTACTATCATTAAAAATAAGAGCTGACTGCTTAATGAAATGGCAAATTTAGATTTTTTTTTCAACTATAAAACTATAAAACGACTATAAAATATATAATACTATAAAAGTATATTTTATATATAAAAAATTATATATAAAATATATAATACTATATAAAACTATAAAACGACTATCAACTATAAAACGACATTAGGTGTATGAGGGATACATTAAAATAGGGGCATTTAACCTATGGCCTAAGAGTCATATCCCACTCTTATTTTTTTTACTACTAATGAGCACTTTTTTTTCGACATACAATTTGTAAAATGGCTCGAGGAATTGGACTACAAAGGTTCCCTTGAAAGGAGCGTTAAACAGTGGCTCCATATGTAGAAGATGTGTGCATGTTAAAGAATATGCTGGAAGACCTTGACAGGAAGCTACCATCTGACTACTCAACCTTCTCTGAGCCTTCGAGGTCCTGGTGACCTGGAAGTTATTTGTTTATATAAACAGTTATTTTGTTTTATAAGTTATTTCATCTATATTTTGGTAATAATTTACATTGTATTGTAATTTGTATTGTAAATATACGTATTATACTCACGCTCAGTGTCATCCATTTAAAAATTTAAAAGATTTGGTGGTCAGCGGCGGGATTTTGTTATTATTGTGAATGCTTTTAACTAGAGGTATAGATGAATTAGTGAAGTTGGAGACTGATATAAGAGGTGAAATTGTTGAAATTTCTAGTCAAAATAATGACATAAACAACAAAATAGGTAACCTTGCTAGACAAAGTGATAACTTGAAAGCCGACATGACTACACAAAATAATGACATAAACAACAAAATAGGTGACCTTGCTAGACAAAGCGATGACTTGAAAGCCGAAATGGCTGCACAAAATAATGAGTTGAGAGCTGAAGGGACTTCTCAAATTGGTAAGATTGCTGATCAATGTAAGGACATTAAAACCGAACTTAATAGACAATGTGTAGTTTAAAGGTTGAAATTGACATTGTAAAAAATGATCTTGATAGTGTTAAGTTAGATAAATAAACATGAAATTGAAATTGTAAAAACTGATTGTGAACGCCAGTTTCAGATTTTCAGAAACGAAATGTTACCTTCTTCTTGTGTAAATAGTAATTTTAGTGAAAATAATGTTTTTACACATATCGCTAGAAATGCAACTAAACCTTCTACATATGATGGTCAATCATCTTGGACAGTATTTAAAACACAATTTGAAGTTATCGCTAGAGCTAATGAGTAGAAAGAATTCCAAAAGACCAGTTTTCTTGCAGCTTCCTTAAGAAATTCTGCTGCGGAAGTGTTACAGTTTCCAGAATAAACACGACTCGATTATCAAAGTCTGATTTCTGCATTAGAACTTAGGTTTGGTGACAATTATTTAAAACAATAATATGTGACTCAATTTAAACATCGTACGCAGAAGAGTGGCGAAACTTTACAAGAACTTGCTAGTGATATTGAACGCCTAGCTAGATTGGCTTACAGTCCACCAGAAATTCAAGATAACTTACTTCAATTGCAATTTATTGATGCTATTGCTGACCCTGACAATCAACAATCTCTAAGGATGTGGGAAGGTGAATCCTTAAAGTCAGCTGTGGTACATGCTATGAAGTACGAGTGCTCCAGGCTTTCCTCCCGAGCGAATAAACGTACAGTGAGATGTGTGAGTGCAGAAGAAACTGTAGAAAAGGATAATGAAATGAAAGAACTAACCAAAGCCATACTATCCGTTTTGAAAGACATAAAAGATTCCTCTCCAAAGATTTCCACAGATATTCAGGTCGGAATTGCGGAAATTCTGGACACATTCGAGCCAACTGCAAAAGATGGCGGATGCAAAGTTCAAGCACATTTAACAGACAACAGAACCAGCAGAAGCAACGAGAAAAGCAAAGGCTGGCTGCTGATTGGTTGGCCCCAGGGGAAGTCGCTCACGTTTCAGCACTACATGGTGATAATAATAGATTAATAGCTGATGTAATCATAAATGGAATATCTTACCGTATGATAGTCGACACTGGTGCAAATGTAACTTTACCCCAGAACGGATATAATAAAGAAAATACTACACAGTCTAAAATAACCCGACAAACAGCCACTGGAGATCGTGCTAAAGTCCATGAAAAGATAGAACTTAACATCCGAATTGGTAGTTGTATGGTACCCCATCCTGTTTACATCGCTGACATCTATGATGAATGCATATTAGACCTTGATTTCCTTAAGAAACATGGATTCAACATTAGACAAAGTGATCCCTTTACTTAGCCGAACATTTTATTCTTTATCAAGCGTGACTCCAATATAGTGACGTAAGACACAGAGATCCCAGCACAAAGTGAAATTATAGTCCATGGACATTGGGCGGAGACTTCTGGGGGCTTCCGATTGGCAGTCACTGATGCCTCTGATAAAGGAGCTTTGGCTCATGGTATCTTGGTTGCAAGGACTTTAGTCAGTATAGATAAAGAACAGAACAAATTCAATAGAATATTGAAAAAGGGCGAAGAATTAGCAATATGTGAACCTATTATTTGGCTAACAAGTATTAAAACAATAGAAGTTACTGACTCAAACCAACATCACAGACATCCTATCTCATCTTACTGACTTATGGAAAGAAACAAGAAGAATATTAACTGAAGACCAAGCTGTTAAGGCAGAGAACCTACTGAAAGAATTTTCCGACATTTTGTCTGCTGCATCAAACGATTTTGGACGAACTAATCTGACAGAACATAAGATCAACACCGGTGATTCTCCTCCAGTCCATCTACCAGCAAGAAGGCTTCCATTGGCAAAACGAGAGGAAATAGAACAATTCAAAAGGGACATTGAAGCTCCAGACATTGTAGAACCATCACAGAGTTCCTGGACATCACCAGTGGTTCTATGTCAAGAAAAAGGATGGAGCTACCCGATTTTGTGTAGATTATAACAGATTAAATGATGTAACAAAGAAAGACTGCTTTCCTTTACCCAGGATTGATGATACACTGGACACTCTATCTGGGTCAGAATGGTTCTCAACATTAGACTTAAAGAGCGGCCATTGACAAGTTGGTATACATCCTGAAGACCGTGAGAAAACAGCTTTCCCTAAAAAAGTTAAAGGGTTAAAGTGATGCCATTTGGACTTTGCAATACACCTGCAACGTTTGAACGATTAATGGAATCGGTGCTCAAAGGTTTGTCTTGGGAGGTCTGCCTGGTTTACTTGGACGACATCATCGTTCTTGGAAAAACTTTTAAAAAACATTTGAGAAATCTTCGTCAAGTGTTTGAAAAACTTAGGGCAGCCAAGCTAAAATTATGACCGACAAAGTGTAAACTGTTCCAGCAAGAAGTTCATTACTTTGGTCATGTGATCACTACATCAGGGATTAAGACTGATCCTAGTAAGATAGAAGCTGTAAGAGACTGACCCAACCACAAGATGTTCATCAACTTCGTAGTTTTTTTGGACTTTGCACCTATTATAGAAGATTTGTCAAGGGTTTCTCTAACATCGCAAGGCCATTATATCGTCTGACAGAGGAGGGCCAGCGGTTCATGTGGACCACCGAATGTGATGTAGCCTTCCAACAGCTAAAACAAGCTCTTTCTACAGCACTAGTGTTAGCGTACCCACAAACTGGAAAACATCATAATAGATACTGACGCAAGTAACACAGGAGTTGGTTCTGTACTTTCACAACAACAAGACGGACAAGAGAAAGTTATTGCATACTTTAGTAAAACTTTATCCAAACCAGAGTGGAATTATTGTGTAACACGCAAAGAACTGTTAGCAATAGTAAAAGCAATAGAACATTTTCATTATTATCTCTATGACCAGAAATTCCTTACACGCACTGATCATGCTGCACTTAGATGGCTATTAAACTTCAAAAACCCTGAAGGACAAATCGCTAGGTGGATACAGCGGTTACAAGAATACGATTTCTCCATCGAACATCGAAGTGGTAAAATGCATAAGAATGCAGATGCTCTTTCCAGACGCCCATGTATTGACAATTATAAACATTGCTATAATGCAGAATTGAAATTTGGAACTAAAGAGGTAATGCCATTAGAAAAATAGTATCGACACAAGAAAACAGTGATACTCCTAACATCTGTAGTTCAATTGAAATTAGAGAGGCCCAACTAGATGATGAAGATATAAGGCCAATAATGAATTTGACTGAATAATCTGCTGTAAGATCTAATTGGGAGAAGATCTCGAAGTATAGTCCAACTACGAAAAGTTACTGGGCAGAGTGGGACTCCATAGAAATGAAAGACGGTGTATTACACAGAAGATGGGAGAATCCCACTGGACGGCTGTTCCGTTGGCAGATAATCCGTCCTCGCTTCCGAGTGGAACTAGTGATGAAAGATGTACATGATAGTGCCATTGGAGGACACTTCGGTGTTAATAAGACATTAGCCAAAGCCAGGGAACGATTTCATTGGCTAAAAAGTAGGGCAGACGTTGAAAGATGGTGTAGACAATGTGAAGTATGTGCAGCAAAGAAAGGCTCTAAGACTAGGAGTCGGAGTAAGCTGCAGACGTACAAGATTGGTGCCCGTTTTGAAAGAATAGCCATTGATGTAATGGATCCTTTCCTAGAACTGATGATGGAAATCGATATTTATTAGTGGTAATGGATTATTTCACAAAGTGGCCTGTGATCTATTCCATCCAAGACCAAGAAGCAACAACAGGGGCAGAGATGATAGTAAATAACTTGCTTAGTATGTATGGAGTGCCTTTACAACTCCACTCTGACCAAGGACAGAATTTTGAATCCAATGTGTTTAAAGGCATCTGCCAATTATTAGGCTTTCAGAAAACCAGAACAACTTCCCTACACCCTCAGTCGGATGGTATGGTTGAAAAATTTAATAGGACAATTGCACAGCATCTAGCATTGTTTGTGAACTGCCATCAGCGTCATTGGGATCGCCATATATCACTCCTTTTGTTGGCATATAGAATAGCAGCGCATGAGACAACTGGACAGACACCTTCCATGATGCTCTTTGGAAGAGACTTACGTCTTCCTTGTGACTCAACTTTTATATGGTCGGCCCGAAGCAATGCCTGTATCCACTCCACAATACGTACAAGAATTACAACAACGACTAGAAGAAATCCATCACTCCGTTAGACATAACATCAACTTAGCAAGCGAGAGAACCAAAACGAGATACGACAGTAAAATAAATGGAACTGTTTTCAATCAAGGAGATCTTGTCTGGCTATACAATCCACATAGGAAGAAGAGGCTTTCTCCAAAATTTCAGAAACCTTGGGAAGGTCCATATACGATAGTTAACCTGATTAATGACGTGGTATATCGCATTCATCGGCGTTCAACTACAAAGTGTAAAGTGGTTCACGTGGATCGTTTGGCCCTGTTTCATCAAAGAACTGAAGAAGCTTCGGAATCCAGAATGTAGAAAATTTTAATACAGTAAATTTGTAATAATTTGAGATATGAAGGTATTATTTGTTGCATATAATGGAATTCTATCAGAATTTTGAATACCAGTTAAAAAAATTAGTTTTTTTCATTGTAAACTCCAGGTTAGTCGGTGGGTAACAGAAAGAATCCTAATAACTCCAATAGGTTTATTCAATAGATATACACCATTTACGAACTCAGCACTTTTGCCGTTATAAATTTATTTATAATTCTGTGAATATTTTACCTTGGTTTATGAGTGAATAAGCTTTGGTCTTTTTGGCTGCCAATAACTGAATGCTGTCTTTAAGATATTTTTTCTGTAGGTTGCTCATAGTACTAAGCAACTTTGTTTCAAAATTAAATTGTGTTTTCTATTTCGCAGGGATTGTAGTAATACTCAAGGGGCACAATAATATAACTTTTTTTAGTCAACATCCTAAAATTTTGCTTATTTTAAGTAGTTACTTATATTTTAATTTATTCATTCATAGAAGAACTATGCATATCTATGAACAAAAAAACTTATTCTTTTGTATACTGACTGCTATAAAAATACAATATTTTCTTCAGATGCTTTGTGAATGCTGCTAAATTAGCGGAACGTTGAGACTGAATCCTCGTTGAAGTTTTAATATTACTTATTTTTATTTACTGCAAGTAAAATTTTGAATAGTAGAAGTGTTCTGCAATGAATGGTTTAATTGCAAAATGTCATCATTCAGCAGCGATACTGTTTTAACACAAAGCAGTAATGCATTCATATGTAATAAAATAATGACATAAATATAATAATCATATAGTAATGCAATAATTCATTTTATGCATGTTTATTCATAGATCTTAATTTCTCTGTGATTACTTTGTTTAATGAAGAACATTCAATTACATTCGTGGCGCCATCTAGCGAGCAAAGCAATTTAAACTGCAGAAGTACCATGTACAATCGAGCATGGGTATCAATGGAATTTACCACTTATTAAGAAAATGACGTACATTATTATTTAATCAGGGATGGATTATTTGGTTTAATTTGAGTTTCCGTTTCTCTTTCACAGCTCATCCTATGAAATTAAAATAGGCGTGAAATTGATCATGCTGCATTTTAATAAAAATGGACAAAATTATTCGCCAAATTATATGTGATTGAATCACTGTTTTTGCTCATTTTAATCATTTTAGGAATTATATTGCTATAGTTACATATGATTGAAATGAAATATCGATTTTGCTAAACTTTTTTTTGGCTGTATTTCCAATGCAATATAATATTCCCCCACCCCAATTTAGCAGATCTTTTTCTTGAAAATTGCATTAGATTTGAATAAGTTTAATTGTTTTTTGCTTCTATTACCCTTTATAGAATTCTGAACGGGGGAGCACTACAGAATATCTCCCCACAAAAAAACAACTTTGCATGCCCTGTTTACTGTATTTGATTTTATATCCAATTACTCTTATACTTATTTCTCCGCCTACAGGAAAGTTCTTCAAAATTGTTCAGCGAGTTATTTAAACTTTTTTTTTATCATATATCAAATAACCTTTCTCCCTGTAGGAACGCTATTAATCACCATTCAGTTTCATCTAGGAAAATATATGGATGTATTTATTTCTTTTTTTGCTTAATATTACATTGTTTTATGCTTTAAATAAAGGAAAAGTAATTTTAAATTTCTATGTAGTTTCGGTTTATTTTTTTCATGCAAAGAAAAAAAATATGCAAATTTCATGCATTTGTTCAAACAATGTTATTCAGGGCAAATCAATTTGAATAATTTTGTTACTGATACATGTTAAAACTGAAATCATGATCTAAATAATTATCTGTAAAAAATATGCAAAAAATTGGCAATATTGGAAATTAATGCTTCTGTCAAGTCAATTAGATAAATTAGAATTATTTGTACATTTAGAAGCAATTTTTTTTCCTCTAAAAAATAAGGTACTTTCATGGGTCATGGGAACTAAAAGAGTAGAAAATGTAGTGTCTTAAATCAATGTATACAGGAACAGGGAAAATGTTGAGTTTGTAAAATTTGATTGCACATTAATAGGGTAAAGATTTCAAAAAATAAAATAAAATTTGTCCCCTAAGAAAAATATATAAAGCAATGAATTTTTCCTGGCTACACCACTGACATAATCGATAAACTGCCCCATCCATTCTAATAAAACTGCAAAAAATGAAGCTTAAATTTATACGCAAAAATATGTGAAATATTCATAAAACATCGAAAAAAATAATTCTAAAGTCATTTTTAAAAAACTTTAAATTATGTAACACATTGCATAAAATTCTAAAAGTGAAATTTGAAAATGGGGGTAAAGAAATATTGAAGAATTTATCCGTGGAAACTGGAAGGGAACCATAAAGAAGCCTTTGGAAGCCACCGATAGGGACGCTACTATCGCACTTTAGTTGCCATGGGCCCTATGAGAGTTGCCATCTGGTCCTCCCTCATCTGAGGTATGAATCAAGATAAATGGTATTTCTGATTAGATGGTGTTAACATGAGCGCTTGCCCCAAAATCTAAGTCAGAGTGATCTGAAATGGAACAAAAATCGAGTGTTTGTAGTTTATGTTTGATTCATACAAGTTTGTAACTTTCTCACAGCAATGGTTCATACAGCCAATTCCGTTTTTACACGGATTTTTTTACACGATTTTGATTTAACACGGTTCAAACGGTCCCTTTTCAAAAATCTCCATTTGAATTTAATTCTGAAATAAATATTCCTGCTTAATAAAAAATTCGTAGAATTTACATTTATAACTAATATTTCGCTTTTATGGTCACATTTTTCGAAGAAGTTTTAACTTTAAAATGTACTATAGATACACATTTTGTGCACTAAAATCCCCAATATAAAATCTACACTAACATAACTAAACAACAAGTTTTCTCTGTTTTATTCTCTATTTTATGGAAAACTTGTACAAAACCTACTTCATTCGCAATAAAGTGGCAACATTGAGTTCTGGGAATTCCCCTCAATTTTATCTTTAATACATACGTTAGTCTTTGATTCCTATTTCGTGTTTAAAGTTAGAAGTGTTTAGATGTTTAATAGAAGAAATCGAAAAAAATTTTGTTTTATTTTTTAAAGTTTTGTGTGCGTAATATAAATTTGTTAAATTTTGCTGATAGGTAATTTACAACTTTTCATCATCTGATTTATTAACTACAATTCAAATATTTTTCGTAAGCCTTACCACGATGTTGGATAATTCACATATACAAAAGCAGAAAAGGAAAGCTATTTCTTTGGATACTAAGATCCAAATTTTAGATCGTCTTGCAACTGGAGAAGGTTCAATATCCATAGGTAAATATTTTGGTTTGAACGAAGTTACCGTAAGAACCATCAAGAAAAATGAAGATGCTATTAGAAAATCTGTGCTTTCTAGAAGAAAATTGAGCGCTTAGTTATCATCGCACACGAAAGATATTGTAAAAGTGAAGATGAAAAGGACACTAGTAATGTGGATAGAAGATAACTCGCAAAAAAGAATACCTCTAGACGGAAATATCATCAAACAGATGGCATTACGAATATATAAGCAGATACAAGAAATGGAACCAACCATATCAGCTCAGTTAAACAAAAATAATGACTTTTCTGCAAGTACAGGTTGGCTTGCAGGATTTCTTCAAAGACACGCGTTTCATAATGTAAAGATAAAAGGTGAAGTTGCATCTGCAGATGAGCCGGCTGCTAAAGAATTTTGTACAAAATTGGCCCAAATCATTGAAGATGATGGATACACTCCTGATCAAGATTGGAATGCAGATCACTCTGGTCTTTTTTGGAAAAAAAATGCTCAGTAGAACCTACGTAGCAAAATCACAAAACATTTGGTGGCTTTAAAGGAGATAAGGATCTTGTGAGCAGATCGTATGTTAAAACCGCTGCTCATCAATCGATCCCTAAGACCACGGTCAATGAAAGGTGTAGATTTGAATAAATTGCCAGTGTATTGGATGGCAAACAAAAAAGCCTGGGCTACAAAAGACATTTTTAATGAATGGTTCCATAAATGTTTTGTTCCCGAAGTTAAACGCTATTTGAAAAAGAAAAATCTCGAATTTAAAGTTCTATTGATTATAGACAATGCACCTATTTTGGAACACCCAAATGTGCAATTTTGTTTTCTGCCGCCTAATACGACAACCTTCCTACAACCACTAAACCAGGGTATAATTGCCACATTTAAAACTTACAACGTAAGATGAACATTCCAATGCTTTTTGGACAAATTAGATAAGGATAAAACAGTAACAGTTATTGATGTGTGGAAGAAATTTTCTATTTTAAATTGTATTAGACATGCTGGATTGACGTTATCAGAATTAAAACCACCAACTTTAAACGCATGCTGGAAAGGCATTTGGCCACAATGTGTGAAAACCAAAGATCCTGCACCCCCAAATACGACTGAATATCCTAATATCATCTCTTTAACACATGCAGTTGGTGAAGAAGGATTCGATGATTTATCATTTGCAGATATTTATGAATTGCTGGTTGACAAACTCTTAGCGAAGTTGAAATAATAGAAGTTGTCCTTGAGACTCCTGATGAAAAAGCAAAAAGTGATGGTGATGAAGAGGTTCCACTCACTGCAGGTTTAATTAAAGAAGGGCTTCAAATGGCTAGTAAATAGTCATTTTCTTACACATGATCCCGTTGTCGAACGAGCTGAGCAGTTTAAACGTGAACAGAATTGCGCGTTATCAAGAATTATACAAAGATCTAGTTAAAGCAGGATCTCAACGATTGATTACAGAGTTTGTTGTCAAAACTAATCAAACTTCAGAATCACTGGAAGCAAGTGATAATTTGGCTCCCCATGCCACAGAGAGCATTTCACCATTGGAGTATGAACACGACGGCCAAAATGTTTCAAGCGATGGAAATGATTTAATTCCAGTCTTACGCAAAGAATGAGTCTATTGTCAGAAAGTAACAACGAATAAAATTTAGTTAATAAGCATATTAAGTCATATTTTTTTAGCTTTTACATTCTTGAATTAATGACATTTAATTTTCTTTATGAAGGATAATTTACTTTATATGTGTACATATAATTATCTTTATAAGTTTATAAAATAAAAATTGAGTTTAAATGAATAAAATTCAAGTAAAGATTTAATTAACGATTTTGATATGATTTGTTTAAAACAAATTATTTGCACTGGATTTTCACGTTTGGAACCAATCTTCTTTTTTCTCATATGTGCTGTATTTTTTTTACACGGTGTTTTTGGTAACTTTTCTACCATGTAAAAACAGAAGTGGGTGTAATTTTAATAAAACTATTTATATAGGATGCTTTGAAAGTATAATCTATTAGAAACTACAATTTGTCTGAAATTTTTATTTCTTCAGGAGATAGAAACGTTACTCTGAGTCGAAATATTACGAAACATTGGAGTAGTTGTGAAGGAAAAAGAGAATTCCTATAAGTTTACTTACTTATAAATGGATTACTTTTCTGTCTAAGATCTTAATCATATTACACACTAGGAGACAAAATGATATGAAAGCATCACATGAAAGTATTAAATATTTGTTCTGTGGTAAAAAATTATGTTTTAGTTTTAGTTTATAAGCAAAATTTCATGATGTGCTTTCATTTTTATATTATGATTGAAAAGTCTTCTGTTTGCATCCGACCGTGACTTTAATTTCTCCCACCACCCATACAATCTTCTTGTTTTGACATACGTAAGTTATGTACGTGTTCCATTGCATTAAAGCATTTACATACTAAATACTTAAGCAGTTCAGATATTATCAATAATTTTAACAAATCCAATATGTCTGGAATAAAACTGTTTTATTTTTCTTCAGGTGGGTAAGATCGCTGTATTCAGTTGTGGCCCTCCACCAATGACTCGTAATGTACAGCTGGCTTGTGAAGACCTAAATAAACATGAAGGTGCTATATTTATCCATCACTTTGAAAACTTTTGAATTCTTATGGTGATGCATTTTGCTTGTAAGGTGTAATAAAAGAACTCCATCACAAGTGTTAGGTGTATAAACTGTATTGTATATTCTATGATTATAGCCCTGTCTTATAGTGCCTTTTATTTTATTCGCTTTGAAAATGAAATGTAATTAAATTGCGAATATGATGTAAACATTTTATCTTTAGCATTAAATTAAAAATGATTGACTTGTGCAATGGCCAATGGCAAGATTGTACATATAAAATATTCATATTCTCTGCTTCACTTTCGCATATTAACATAGTGAAAATTATATTTCAGAGTATATTTTAATAATTCCTAATTAATTGTTCAAGCATATTCACTATTTTATCCATTTCTTGTGCAAATTCAAACTGAGGAGATTATGTAACCATTAAGTGCTACATTTTTAAATTAAAACGTATCAAATTGTTTTGCTTATGAAATTGTGATTCACATACAAATAAATAAAAAATGGTTCAATATAATAAAACAGAGTATTTTTCTTGTACTTAACCATTCTGATATAAATATAAGCTGCGATCAAGAATAAATTTCTTTAAAATTTTCAAACATGCAGGGGTTTATCAGCGATGTCAGGTATATATAGGGGATAAGTACGATGTTGGTATCACATAGCAGTGCCACAGGCGAAACAGCTGTTGTGGTGTAATTGTCGTCAATGTCAGATCTCAGTGACCTCCAAAAACGCATGATCATTGGTGCGCGTCTTGCAAGAGCTTTAGTAACCAGAATGGCGGAAATAATAGGTGTAACACGAGAAACTTATCGAAGATTATGACTATCTATCAAAAAAGGGAGGGCGTTGCCTCCAAACGTGCAAATTGTGAATGCCATAAGTTGTCAGATAGGGATAGACGAATATTGGCATGGATTGTATAACGTAAGCAAAATACCACGGCACCGCAAATAGCAGCGAGTTGAACACTATTTGGAATGATTCCGTTTCCATCATAACAGTTCGTCGTGAACTTCATTGTGCCGGTATTTATGGCCGTTCTGCAATCCACAAACCTCTGATTACCAACATCAATGCAACAAAACGTGTAAGGTGATGCAAAGCACATAAAAACTGGATGCTAAAGACTGGCAAAATGTCATCTGGTCTGATGAATCATGCTACACATTGTTCCCCACCACTGGTAGAGTATACGTCTGGCAAAAACTTGCAGAAGCGTACCACCCCGATTGTTTGGTTCCGACTGAGGAGCATGGAGGTGGATCCCTGATGCTGTGGGATGCCATATTGTGGCATTCCTTAGGGCTATTAGTTATTCTGCAGGGTCGTGTCATATCCGCAACTTACGAATCCATTCTCAGGGACCACCGTTATCCATTATTGCAGGCATTGTTCCCTAATGACTCCCCCTGGTTTCAAGCGGATAATACACCCGTGCATTGTGTGAAACGTGTCATGTTGTAGTTTGCATAAGATGAGGTACAGCAGCTATCCTGGCCACCATTTTATCCATTTCTTGTGCAATAAAGTAAGCAAACTTAACTTTTCGCTTAAATACTTTACATGAGAATTTTGAATTCCAGAGTTTGAGCTGTATCCCATTGACAGTTTTTATTAAATACACAGGATGGGGCAATATAAGGGAACTATTCTTTCTAATAATTTTGTAACATGATGGACTTAATAAAAAACTATATCAACATTTCAGGACTATACAGTGGGTGTTTTTCAATGGATAATTGAAGCTGCTCTTGTAGGAATTGCAGTTTATGATATTCAGTCCTGAGAAATCACATGTTTAAGTGTCCAAAGATGGGTGGTTTAGCAAATCTTTTAACATAACTGACAAAATCTTAAGTTTTTCCTCTGATTTTAAAGTACTACAGTTATAGTCAAGTAAATGAGAAAGTAAACTTTCATATTTTGTCCATTTATCACATTTCAAACTGTTACCCAGTAACCATTTGAACTTTGAAATTTAAAGTTTATTTTTATTTAAAAAAATTCAGCATTAAAATTCATTTTAACATTCAAGCAAATTATTATTTTGCGGTAATCAATTATTTCTATTTTTAAAAATAGCACATAATTTTCAGATTTCTTAACTAGCCACTCATCAGTAACTTTGGTGGAATATTTATTTAGAAATTTCTCAAATGAAGTTATTTCATCAGCTTTGCAGCAGGCTTGAAATTTTTGTTTAATCTGTTAATAGTTTCAACTAATCTTTCTTCTGATGCTTTTCTCTTTGGAGGGCGGCTCACATGACACATAATTAAGCCGATTTGCAAATTTTGTGAGAAATGCATCTTTTATTAGAATGGGGACCTTTCATTGCAAAACAAGAATGCTTCCATCAGCTAGCGATGCCCAGTTCTCTCTCAAATGAACTGTTCGCTAAAATGCTGTATGCCCACACAAGCATTTTCTCCAGGGGTAAAATATTTCCTGTGTATACATCTGATCCACTTAGTGTACATTTCATGTTCTTTAGGAAATGTAAATGTGGTAATAACTTCAGCAATCATCCACAAGACAAGTTCTAAGGTTAGGGGGTAAAGTTCGGAAGATGGGTGGAAACTACACATCTCACTCATTAGAGCAGAATGGGCAGGCATTTGCTGATTAACAAACAATTGCCAACATTGTGGGGGAGTCATTTTCCTCTATCTCTTCTTCCTCTTTTTATTCCCCCAAGTTTCTGTCCCAGGGAAAAGGCAGTGACAGAGTGTTACCGACATGGACACGAAAAGAACGAGAATGTGCAAAGCCGAAAATTCTCTGCTGTCTCTTCATTCAAATGGCCTGGAGCCTTACAACAAGCCATTCACAGTGGAGGAGCTTCGCTTTGCTCTGAGCATACTTCATGCATCTGCCCTGGGGTCAGACAATGTCCGTTATGAGATGCTCCAACACCTCTCACCATCGAGTAAGGATCAGCTGTTCCGACTCTTCAACCGTATTTTTATCAAGGAGCAGTTTTCAGACTCCTGGCAGGAGGATATCGTTTTGGCCATCCCCAAGCCGGGCAAGGATTCAAGATTCCTTCAGATTATCGTCCCGTTGCGTTGACTAGATGTGCGTGCAAGGTGTTGGAAAGAATGTTAAATACCAGTCTGGACTGGTATTTGGAACACAATGGCTTTCTTTCCAATTCCAATACCAAGTGTGGCTTTCACAGGCAACGGTCTACTTTAAACCACTTGATTCGCTTCGAATCGGTGATCACGAATTCGTTTTTATGTCGAGAGCACCAGGTGTCGATTTTCTTCAACACTGGAAAAACTTACGACATAGCGTGGAGATTCGGCATTCTTTGTGACCTCCATAAGCTTGAGAACTTACATGATCTTCATTTCCAACTTTCTTTCTTTTCCTTCTTTTCGTGTCCATGTCGGTAATACTCTGTCACAGCCTTTCCCCTCTTGGGGGATTCCTTCTACTGTAAGCAATACCCTCTATGTTGATGATTTTAGCATCTTTTGCTCGTTGTTCAGCATCAGGGTCATTGAACAACAGCTGCAAACTGCGCTGAACAATCTCTCAGTTTTGGTGATGGCCAATGGGTTTAGTTTCTTCCCACAGAAGACCACTTGTGTGCACTTTTGCGACAACTGTAATCTTCATCTCGACCCGAGCTGCGTCTCGTGGTTACCACCATTCCAGTAGACTTGGTAGAGACCAAGTCTCTCAGTCTCATCTTCGACTGGAAAATGACCATTTTACCGTATCTCCATCATATCAGGTTCAAGCACACATGGGCACTGAACATCATCAAGGTCATGTCCTCCCTCTCGTGGAGGGTGAACTGATGTGCTTTGCTCTGCCTTTACCATGCACTTGTCCGTAAAAACTGGACTACAAATCCCAGATGTATGATTCCACCCAGGATGCGATGGTGAAGGTGCTAGACAGTTGTGTGTTATTGTCTGGTTACTTGTGTGTTGTGGTCACTCTGGGCAATTGCGATTCCTGCAGGGCCATCCCACTTGGGACTGAGTTTTCACTCCTCAGTGGGAAATGTTATAGGCTTATTAGGCTTTTTTAGACAATAACAGTACTCTTTTAGGAAAAAAAAGCAGAGGAGACAGAATTATCTGAATGATAAGGCACTTGAGCTTATTTCAGAAAGAAAGAACTGCAGGAATGTCGTTAATCAATACCCTAGTAGTCCTTATAGAAATTATTACAGAGAGCTTAATAAATGTGTAAATGATCAGTTAGCTGCTGATAAGAATCTTTGGCTTGATGGCTTGGGTGACAAAGCCGAGGAAGCAGTTATACAGCACAACAGCAGAGAGCTTTAACAGATAGTTAATGTTTTGTGTGATAGAAAACGAACAGGTATACAGGGATTGAAGGATAAACAAGGTAAGGTTATGGAAGGTGAGGATTCTGCCATGGCTAGTGGGCTGAGCATTTCAGTGATGTTCTGAACAATGTGGTTAGTTCTACTCCCATTGTTTGCAATGATGATAGAAGCATTGGTGGCTTTAATGTTGGCCCTGTAACACACTCTGAAGTTATTTTGGGTATTCCAACTTTTATTATTTTTGGTATTTCTAAACTTAAATTTCATAAATCCCCAGGGGCAGATGAAATTACTACGGAAATGCTTACAGCTGGGAATGTCTCGGTTACCACTTGGATGACTGAAATTTTGAATATCTTTTATGATAAAGGCATGGTTTCTAAGGATTTTACCAGAGCTATTGTTATCCCTATTTCCAAAAAAGGTGATCGCAGTTCTTGTGATCACTATAGGGGTATCAGCCTACTCTCTGTTCCAGGAAAAGTTCTTTCCATGATTATGCATAATAGAATTAAGAATCTGGTTGACAGGCAGTTGCGTGATGAGCAATGTGGATTCAGTATTGGTAGGGGATGTGTGGATCAGATATTTTCACTTACGAAGATTCTTGAGAAATGTTTAGAGTTTCAGAAACCTTTGGTTGCTAGCTTTGTTGATTTCAAAAAGGCTTTCGACTCTGTTGATCGTCATAATTTGTGGTTGATTGTGAGATCATATGGTTAACATAATGAGTTAGTTAACATAATGAAAGCTCTCTATAATAACACTGAGTCGTATGTGAGAGTTGGTAAGTCTTGTAGCAATTGGTTTAGCATTACTTCTGGTGTTCGACAAGGGTGCATTTCGTCTCCTTTTCTCTTTTGTTTGGTTATTGATTATGTTATGCGAAATTCACTTCAAGGGAAAGATTTTGGCCTTAAATGGACTGGAGAAACGAAAATTTTTGATTTAGATTACGCTGATGATTTAGCCCTTTTGGCAAATGATCTCTTTCATTCGAGCTGATGATGAAACTGGTAGTAGAGTAAGTTTGGTTATATACAGAGAAAAAAACTAAAATGATGAAAATTGGTCAGGCAGGCTGTGATTCAGTTGATCTGAATGGTTGCAGTCTTGAGCAGGTGTCACAGTTGAATTATCTTGGGAGTTATGTAACAGATAACGGTGATGTGCGGCATGAGATTAACAGACGGATAGGGATTACTGCCGCGACATTTAAGAATCAATGGAGATTTTGGAGAAATAGGCGTATACACCTAAAGTCTAATATTAGACTGTATAATAGTTTGGTTCTTTCTAAGGTTAGTTATGGTAGTGAAACTTGGACACTTTGTAAACAAGATAACAGGAAACTAGATGCTTTTGATTCCAGATGCTTACGCAGTATCTTGGGCATTAGATGGTTCAACTTTGTAACTAATAATGAGGTTAGGCAAAGGAGTTTGCAACCTCCTTTACGCAGCATATTGTGCAGAGAGAGACTCAGTTGGATTGCCCATGTTGCCCGTATGGATAATTATAGGTTGGTGAATACGGTTATGAACAGTGTGTCTAAAGGCCTCAGAAAGAAGGGGAGACCTAGGATGCGGTTGGCAGACAATGTCAAACAGGACCTTATTAGAATCTGTGTGCAATGGCCAGATGCAGTAGATGTAGCTCAGGATAGACTTGCTTGGAGAACTAAATTGCACGGTCTGGTTGGACCTCCGTAGCCCATGGCTGCTTGATGATGATGATGATGATGATGATGATGATGATGATGATGATGATGATGATGATGATGATGATGATGATGATGATGATGATGATGATGATGATATTTTAACTTATGATTACTCTTTGATTTTTGTTCGAGCCCCTTACACTCGGACACCTTTTATCTGATGAATCTTTTTCAACCCCACTTTTAGAATTTTTACGTTAACAGAATATTTTAATCGTTTATGATTTTCCCAGATTTTACATTTGTTTCTCATTTTATTTGGATCCTATACACCTATTGTTATTGCTGAATTATATCCTTTTTGGATCTTTTTATTCCTCATTATCTAGTTCGATTTATTATATTCTTTGTTTCTCTACTGTCCTCCCGTTTGTGTGTAGCTTTTAACTTTGGTTGTGGGTTGAATGTCTTTTGTTTGGCGCAACATAACCTTGTCGCTTGACCTTTTCACTATCAAAAAACAACAAATCAAACAATTGTGATTGTGATGTTGCTTCTTCGTTTGTTTGTCTATTGGGATTACTTAGGAATGTCCCCTCGGTTCGATCGCAATACGCAACGGGTGAAAGAGTTTTTCAGATAAAATCAACGGTTTTATCACAATTGTTGGGACTCAATACTGAGGCTCCTCCCCAATAAATTGGTTCAACTTCAGCCTTTACTTAAATATAACAATAATTTATTGAACTTTCCAAACATGCTTGATAGACAAGGACATATGCTTAATTACATAGCATTACATCAACACCAGCTTACTATGCCTGTTCAGCTGTATTCACAGAGCCCAATGCCATTATTACCAGTCGGCATTTCCCAGCTTTACAATTTTTCGTCCGCACGCGTTCGTTCCTCGACTGGCTCTGTCTTCCTCTTTGCCAACCCTTTCTCTTTCTCTCTCCGCCCGACCATCTGGGAAGTCCGCTAGCCTCCGGGTTGCTTGTCAGTGGACACGAGCGTTTCGGGTGACCTCCGTCCCCCCCCCCCCCCGGGCACTGCTACTTCAATTAACTCTCCAGATGCTGGGACAGAGGTCCTCCCACGTAGCATAGGCCCATTTTAGTGAAATCCAAAATAACATTCAAAACCCGAACAAAAAATATTTAAAAAGGCCTCTAGCCTGACAGTGATATTTAGGATGATCCAATTTTCAAAACAATACTTAATTATTCAACTAAAGGCGACCTCTCCAGCTTTATAGAAGATTGAAGTTTTCCAAGACCTAAAATAATTTCAGAGATTCCCCTTCTGGTTTTTAAGGAACACTTTTCACTTGAAGATCTTAAATCTTTAGCTAGATCATTTTGCAATTAACAACATAAAACTTTCATTGGTATTTATACAGATGGCACGGTTCAAAAAGAAATCTCCAGTTCATCAGCAGCATATTTTATTCCTTCTTTTAATGTTTCAAAATCCATTAAACTTTCTCCTAATATTCCAATTATTCAAGCCGAAATTTTTGCAATCATTGAAGCTATTTCTTTTATCACTCATCACTATAAAAACAAAAATTTTGTTATATTTTCAGACTCAAAATGCGCTCTAAATATTTCATCTCATGATTCATACTAAAGTGATTGTGGTCACTTTATCCATCAACTCTTACTCTTTATTCAATTAATCAAAAACTTTTACGCGATGTTATCTCGATAAATGGATTCCAAGTCATTGTGGCATTGCTGAAAATGAAAAAGTTGTCTCACTTGACAAAAAGCCCGCAAACCACACTAATATAACCGAAACCACTTACTTTTATTCACATATCAAGCAAATTTTCAATAATCGTGAATTTTCATTGACTAATAATTGCTTTAAAATTTATGGCTCCATCCAAAATAATTTCAGATTTCACAGGATATTCAATATACTTGTAATTTCTCTTTACCAAGCTGCTTCTTTTACTTGCAAAAATTTTTAAGCTGAGGACTGGAACGCCAGCTCTCAATACTTTCTTATTTATAGTTAAAAAAAGCTTTTCACCTACTGTATTTTGTGCAATGTCAAAAAAATTCATCATGTTCGCCTTAAAAAGTAAATAAATACCCCCTCAAGCAGCTGCTTGCCACAGAGGTCCAACAGTAGTCTGTCAGTTTATATGCCATAGTAGAAGGTCTTGTGAGGATGGCATGACCTAAGCAGAAAAACAACACAAACATCCATGCCTTGCCCGGGGGCTCGAACCCAGCTCCCTTAGATCAGTAGAATATCACACTGAAACAACTAAATTAATTATCTTCTTGGAAAAATAAACATCTCTAAATTTACTACAAACAACCTCCTAAATTACTCAAACGTGGAAAAAAAGAAAATTCATTTTTGATGGAAATTTTCTCCTTGAACAAACCTCTGGAATAGAATTTAAAACTTAAAATTCTCTTAAAAATTAATAATAATAATACAAAAACATTTTAAAAAAAGAGAAAAAAAAAGGCAGAATAGGAGACAAATCCTTTAAATAATTGTTATTTAATTATTAATAAATAAATATTCCTTGGATGCTAAACAGGAATTTCATAATTCTATACCTTTCTGTTCTTATTAAATGTAACAATTGGAATTCAAAGGAGTAATCTTCAGGTGATTAAACCGCAGAAAACTAACATTGTTTTCCTTAATCCGACATTCAAAAAAGCTAATTTTTTTACAGTTTTTTTATTTAAGCCAAACAATATGAAATTAACTGAATACATTAGCGAAAAGAGGCGATATTTATATCTATATTATCTAATCTGACAATTGTTAAACAGGAATTTTTAAATTCTGTACCTTTATGTTCCTACTAAATGTAACAATTCGAATTCAAAAGAATAAATTTCGGGGCACTAACGGACAAGACTATAATTTTTGTCACTAATAGGACATTCAATGGAATGAAAATTTTGAAAGCATTTTTTTTAAACGAAACAGTAGGAAAGTACCGGGATGCATCAAAGGAAAGAGCCGATGTCATCCAGTGAGGCCCTAAATATGCATATTCACCCTATAAGATGAAACTCGAGTAAACCCTACCTGAAATTGAGCAACGCATTGGAGCAATAACAGAAAGAGACAGAGACAAAATTCTCAAGGAACGTAAACAGGCCTGAAGCCGCAGGAAGTAACTAACGACCTAAAAGCAATTGATAATATCAAAAAACAAACAAACATTAGAAAAATTTCCGTGGACAAATCGGATGTAATGGTCGTTTTCGACACTGATTAGCTCCATATCATGATAGAACAAATGCTTGGAAAAAGTAAAACTATCCCACCAATCGCCTGATAGCAGAAGTAGCAAAAATTAAAAATCATGACCTCTTACCTGATGAACTGACCACAAAATAATACCCATTCATGTACCATTCAATACCCACTCTATTCTCAAAGCCAAAACACACAGAAACAGTGTACCATTGAGACGATTAGTCGCAAAACATTCTGCACCTACTATGAACATACAGAAGACACTTTCACAATACATAAACAAAATGTATCCTGACGACCATAAAACCTAAAATCTACAGAAAGATTATTAAAAAAAAATTGAGTACCTCCCTTGTACCAAGAGATATGATGAAAAGGTTTGAGGACACTGGCAGTTTGGAAGCACGTGCAAGAACCGGGAAACCCAAAAACACTATTGCAGTCATGCACGAAGTCGAACACAAGGCTGACACACAATTGGCAGCTTCCGCACATGGGGAATGCAGTGCACATGAAATTTCGAGACGAACTGGCATTTCGTACGGGACTGTGTGGTGATCACTCAGGATCATCCTAAATGAGGTATCCTTACAAAATCCAACACGTACAGGAACTGAAACCAACCGATTTCGACAGACGTCATGAATTTGCAAATTGGGCTTTTCAACAGATGGAAAACAATGTAGACTGGCTGTCAAACGTCCTGTGGACTGAGGAGGTGCACTTTTCGTTTAATGGAAGTGTAAATGCACACAACTGCAGCATGTGGGCGAGAGAGAACCCACATGCGATTGTGGAAACCGCTTTGCATCAGCCAAAGGTGACAGCGTGGTGCGGGTTCACTGCATCATTAATTATAGGCCCCTTTTTCTTTGAGAAAGTCCACAGCGGTACATTTCGAACTGTTACTGTCACAGGCGAGCGTTATGCAGCACTTTTAAGAGACAGCATCAATCCCTCGTTGCAAGAGAGGCAAGCGCTCCATAGTGTAACATTCATGCAAGCTGGAGCACCTCCGCACATCACAGGTCCTGTCCAGCACCTGCTGCGATCGACATTTGGCGATGACCGTGTCCTCAGTCACTGAGAGAGAGAGGGTAATTAGTTACATACCTCTGACTCTCCAGTGCCTCCTTCATGGTGTGATAAGCGTGCTCATTTCCAGATATCCCTACATGGGAAGGGATCCACTGGAAATGGATCGTGATTCCAGCAGAAGTGACTTTCGAGCAAATCTCCATTATCTTCTGGATGAAGATGGGGTTGCAGCTCTTGCTGCCTTGCTTCTGGGTAGTATCCGAGGCTGACTTGCTGTCACAGAGAATGACAAAGTTGCCACTCTCGAGGCTGGGTATGAAAAGTACTGCCTCAAGAATAGCATGAAGCTCTGCACAGGTGGAGGAGGTTAGATGCGGGAGACGAAAACCTCTGGTAATGCCTGTATCGGGGATGACAATGGCAGAGGCAGCACGTTGCCTCTCCCGGTCCACAGATCCATCAGTGTAGACCTCAGTACATCTCTAATATCGTGTAGTGACATAGGAGGTGAAGAGAAGTCTAATGGCCAATGGATCAGAGTCGCTCTTACGACCAAGAGAAGGGATAGTGACATTGATCAATAGATTACTGTTCCTCCAGGGTGGAAGTTCGGGGAAAAGAGTGTTGCCAGCATCCAAAATCTGTCCCTTCCAGCTCGTGCATCTGGAGCTGGCAGGAAGGACTTGGTCATAGAAGTCCTTGGCGGACAGGGCGATGGCAGAGTGAAGCCTGTCATGCAACTTCCTGAGAAGCTCGTGGTTAGAGTGCAGGGAATGGAGCCTCGAGAGATGACACAATATCTCTCTCTTCCAGTGCAGGTGGAAAGGCATGTCATCAGCCTCTGCAATGACAGACGCATTAGGTGTGTTAGGGCAGAGGCGCAAAGATATAGTGTGACAGTTGCCAACTTGCTGAGCAGTGTATCAGAGGCATTGCACAGGTGACCACTGTAGTTGAGGCATTTTCTAATGGAGTTTTAATTTATATCATTAGAGATTACTAAATATCCAAACTAAAACTTTTAACGAATGTTTCAAGTGATTTGTTTATGGTAGAAATTTCGGCATGTACAGTTCTGTTATGGTAGAAATTCCACTGACAGCAATTATCCGCCCGCTGTTTTCAGAGGAGCGAGAGATGACAGAACCTCAGCAGAAAAACAACACGAACATCCATAATTAAAACTTTTAAGGAGGGAAAAAGTTGGCAAAGGAAGAACTTCATTCTCTTTGAAAATGAGATTCCCATATGTGCCAGAGGCGATATGCGTTCTCCTAGATATTTTACACTTTCAGTACCCTTTGACAATGGAAATTCGAACTACTGTATAATTGAGAAAATAAACTATTAATATTTTATTAGTACCTGGAATGTGCAAAAAAGGTTTTCATTTATACCTTAAAGCAGAAAAGTTGCATTTTACCAAAGGGACAAATCATTATTATTAGCGTAAACCATTTGATCAATCAAAAATTTAAGTTTCTAGCAAAAATAGATCGTTTGCAATATATATTTAAAGATTTGGTATTTTCCAGCTTTTTCCCGCCGCTAGAGCTCGCCTTTCGAGTTTTTATTTACCGCCTTTTTTGCCTTCTCTAACACTGGAAATTCCAATTGAAATTTCGCCGACATAAGGGATTCGAACCCGAATCTTTCCAAAAACATGCCAGAGTATTCTAACCTGTTACACTAATGCCAGCTTTTTCCACAAAAAGCATTTATTGATTTATAGACGTTTAAACGGTTACAGGTAACGTCCAGAAAAAGTCGTAACGTTGAGATTATCAAATAATGTTTAAATCACTAATAACGCTAAATAGTGTGATGTGACTTCATTATTTATATCCATCTTATTCAGATTGCTATAAAAGAAACAGTTGCCACCAGAGGTCATAGATGACACTATAAGGTGGCACCCTAAATTCATGGGAAGAGTGATAGTCATTATTAGTGGAAAAAATAAAGACGACATTAGTTGAACAGGTTAGAATACTTTGGCATGTTTCTGGAGAGATGCGGGTTCGACTCCCGTATGTCGGCGAAATTCTTTCCACAAAAACATTTATTGATTTATAGACGTTTAAACGTCTACAGGTAACGCTGAGATTATCAAATATTGTTTAAATCGTTAATATTTTCTTAGTGCCTGTAAAACAATATATATATATTGTTTCATTTATCTCTTAAAAAGTTTCATTTTCGGTCCCGCCCTCTCCCTTTTGTCTAAGACGGCAAAGCCTTGTTGCCGTTGTAAACCTTCTGACCATAATACTCTACTACCAAAATTTCAGATTTCCAGTGTTAATACCATATTTCTTCAATTATAAGACGCACTTTTTTCCCCATATAAACGTCTCTAAAAACGGGGTGCATCTTAGAATCGATGGCGTATTAGAATCGCAGTTTTTTTTTCAAATTTTCCCTCACTTTGCACGGCATCACACGTTTCGTTTTTACGTGGAAACCCCGCCCCTAAGTTTGACAGTTATCGTATTCTCCAATACCATTGGAGAATAAAGTGGCGTGGGTATTTTCCCGCGCTTTCCAAATGTGAAGCCACCGTTATTTCATTATAGTGGAGCTCTGTGAGTGAATTATAGTGAGCTTGGAACCTGTCTGTTGACTGACAACCTTCCGCTGACACGTTCCGGAAAAATTAAGAAAGCGCCGGCATGAAAATTGGCGAAACGAATATCAACAGCTTGGAAGCTAATCCCAGAAAGAATAGTCAGCACTCAGTTAAAAAATGTTGCATCACCAACGCTCTCGATGGCTCAGAAGACGGTATATTATGGGATAATGGAAATAAAGACAACTCAGAAAAATCAGACTCTGATATTGATTCAGAAGAAAGTGATGAATAACATACCTATTGATAAATAGGTACTACTGTTAGTAAATTTAATTCTATTATAATAAAAATATTTGTTAGATATATTTTAGCGTTTTATTTATTTATTTTTCTTTAGAATCAAAGCTTTTTTTTTCTGTTGGTGGTACTGAAATTAAGGTGCGTCTTGCAATCGATGGTGTCTTAGAATCGAAGAAATACGGAAGTGTGTTTGTAATATTCGTTTGAAATTTTAGCATTTTCCATCTTTTCCCACCGCTAGAGGGAGCTATTAGAGCTATTGAAATTCTTCAAAATTGCGAATCGCAATTTTTTTTCAACATCTATCCAATCCAAAATTAATTTTTCAGTTAGCTCTGAAATTAAAAAAAAACATTGTCTATAGATGGACAGACAGGTGGAAAGACAAATGGACAGAAAACAGTTAACAGATAGACGGACAGACAGACGAACAAATATTGACCTAGACCGACGACAAAGTGGAAACATTAGATCGTTTTCCAAACGAACCTTAAAACAAATATTTGTTGGTTTTCAGTTGGCTCATTTCACTTTTGCAGCCGATTGCCGTCTTCTGATAGAGTTTCTCGGAAAAAAACATTCATTAATTTATTTCTTTGAGAGAAATTTTTACACCCAAATGCAGCGCAGTGAGGCATTGATAAATATGGCAGCTTTCATAGGCAAAAAAAAGTGGTAGAAATCTACAAAACTCTAGCAACTGAGAAGTTTTAACTTGGTAGATACACTAACTTATAGGATTTCATCTCACGGTACGAAAAAATATGGCGCCCATAAACCACGTGAGTCACTCAACCAATGGCAGTGAATCACCGAGATGGCCAGCCTACCTTTTTTTTCAATAAAAAACAAAATGGCTCTTTTGACTTACACAAAAAAACATAAAATTATCAAAAAAAAACCCTCCTCTACCACATTTCATATCTAAAAAAAAATCATTTTTTTTATCATATTTTTTTATATCACATTTTTCTCAATCCATCCTACTAAGGAGAAATGGAAAAGACTCACTCAAAAAAAATATAACTCACACTTATTGTTATAATATCCTATTCAAACTTATACCAAATCTCCTCATTCCAAAAAAAAAAAACAAATAACAGTACTTACACTTTAGCCCCACCTGCTCTCTCCACCCATGACACCACCCATAAACTACGACTTGCCACGGCTATTATCCCCCACCTGCATCTACCATTCAACCACTGGGTGGCCTGCGGCCAATTGCCCTCTGCCAATATGTACGGTTGCTGGCCTTTCACTGTGCCAGTCCACTTTTCTGTTAGACATCTGCACCCACAGCAAATTTAGCTCATGGACCTGATGATAAGAGGGCCGAGGCCCACTTTACAAAGAGGTCCAGGATATGACGAGTAATGTTTAAGAAGAAGAAGGCCAGCCTCCCACTATACCTGGACCAGATGATAAAGAACCAGATGAGAAAGAACCAGATGCCAAGGTCACTTTTACAAAATGGTCCAGTTTTTAAAGAAGGATGTTAGTCTCCCACTATACAGGACCTTTACCATGACAGTTTGTATCTGTTCCTTTCCTATTTTGTATTTCTGGCTTAGTAGTTTTTTCAAAGGGAACTAAGTGACTAAGTACGAATTTATTCTTTTGATTTCCATTAATACTCTTAAAAAACTTAATGTAGTTTGAAAAAATCACACTAATATCTAGCTCACTGCCACTAGACATGTTGCTCCACGCTACGGGAATGGGAATGCCGTCTGTAGCAAGGAGATAAGAATGAGAGGAGACGTCTTAATCCGCTTTCCCTGTCCGAAGCCATGATACTGCCACAGGAAGGTGGTGGCCATGTTGATGCCTTCAAAACAAACCTTCTACTGCCACAATCAAACCTGCTTTTCACATGCTTTGCTCACTTCTGCTGTATTATTTACTACTTCGAATATTAATTTTATATCTCAGAAAAGTGCATTTACATTATTTCGGTTTAATATACTTGGTGTACCAAAAATAAATGAGCGCAAACCGTTTTCTGATTCATTTCAGGTAATATTTTATTTTGAAAAAGAACACACCACAATACGAGTAACAACAGGTCGGAGATCATGTTCAGTGTGAGACTTCCTCGCCTTCAGTAGTAAGTAAACCATGACTGTCATAATGACTAAGTAACCTATCATGGTAAGTATCAAAAATGTTTAGAGTTCCAGAAACCTTTGGTTGCTAGCTTTGTTGATTTCAAAAAGGCTTTCGACTCTGTTGATCGTCAAAATTTGTGGTTGATTGTGAAATCGTATGGCATACCAGACAAGTTAGTTAACATAATGAAAGCTCTTTATAATAATACTGAGTACTCTATAATGAAACAGTATACTCTATAATAATACTGTTTGATAGATGGTAAGAATTTTATAGCCGTCCTGTGGCCGAGTGGTTAGCACGCTTGGCTACTGATCTAAGGGACCTAGGTTCGAACCCCGGGTAAGGCATGGATGTATGTGTCGTTTTTCTGCTGAGGTCCTGCCATCCTCACAGACCATCTACTGTGGCATATAAACTGACAGGTTCCTGTCAGACCTCTGTGGCAAGCAGCTGCTTGAGGGGGTATTTATTTATTTATTTATAAGAATTTTAGCAATTGGTTTAGCACAGCTTCTGGTGTTCGACAAGGGTGCATTTTGTCTCCTTTTCTCATTAGTTTGGTTATTGATTATGTTAATGCGAAATTCACTTCAAGGGAAAGAATTTGGCCTTAAATGATCTGGAGATCTGAAAATTTCTGACTTAGATTTTGCTGATGATTTAGCCCTTTTGGCTTCTTCCTGTTGCAGCATAAAGGATTCTTCTGCAACCGTTGGTAAGTGCTGTTTCTATTCCTTAACTACTGTAGTTATTTATTCCCTTTTTTAGTTTTTTAGCTAGCTTTTACAGTTTATATTTCTTTACTTGCTTGCTTAGCTTAATCGTTATATTTGAGAGATCTGATTGTTCCTGATAGTGCTCTCCTGGCTTCAAGTGGAAGAAAGATGTATCGATCTCCTCTCCTCACATCTTGGTGATAAACCCCAACCCCCTAAGCTTACTGTGACCAAGTGCTTTGTTATCACAGTGCCTGCTTCTCACCTTCTAAGAAGCCTGCTGCTGCTGGTAACTTGCTGCAACCACCAGCAGGACCTATTCTATAGTGAGGGGGTCTGCTCCCTCTTCTCTAGATAAAATGTCTTGCCATACATGCTCGTGCTCGAACTCTGTGCCTAGAGGCAAGAGTCTTTTTAGGGCCCAATGATGCTGGGTGCAGGCACCTCAGGCACTCCCTCTGGGGTGTTGGGTCTCCCTGCTGCTGCTTCAAAGAGTAGCGAAACCTCCTGTACTGTCACTCCAAGCATTTCCTCTGAGGTGCCAGGTTCCTCCACTGCTGCTACCTACCCCACTGTCACCAACATTGCCCTGGATACCTCTTCTGCTACCCTGAACAATGCCTCCCCCTATATCTCAGCTGTTTCTCACAAGGCTCCCAGTGGTGGTATGCTGAATGTACCGCTTTCTTCCCTCTGATTCTGGGGTCAACAAAATTCCCCCAAAAAAGATAGTCCTTACCTTCAGTGAATTCCCTTTACCTGAGAACATCGTCCTAAGCTTCTACAGAATCCTTGTTGAACTTTACACCAAGGCCCCTCCTCAGTGCTCCAACACTTTAGGCACATTGCTAAGAACTGCAGAGAATGGTGTGGTGTAAGTGCTGCAGTGGCCCCCCACCGGCAGTGCAAGCACATCAGGCAGCCCTATCTGTGCCAACTGTGGTGGGCCACATGCCACCACCTTCTCTCGGTGCCATGCCACCACCTTCTCTTGGTGCCATGCCAGGAAGCTTGCATGCGAGAAGATGGAAGCCGTTGGTCCTGTCTGCTCTATGGCCAGCATCAAGTTTGGGAAGATCCCCCTTCAGAGCTCTGTGGTGACACTCCACCATCCCCTGCACCTAAGAAGGTCATGTGCCGCAGGCACTTTTTTGATCCTTCAGTCAGCTTTGCCGCTGCCATAAGGAGTCATATGACTCCTGCTACTGCCATAGAAATAGCACCAGCAGAGATGCCTGTACTTGAGCACAGTACATACTGCTGTCCCTGCTCCTCTGGCCCCTGTCACCCTTCCTGAGGTGATGCCTTCTGCTCTTGTCTCTGAGGTCTCCTGTGCTTCAGGTACCTCCATGGTTCAGAATACTGTCACAACCTCTGCAGTAGAACCCTGCCCCATTCAGGCCAAGCAGTTGGCCCGGAAGGTAAAGAGGGCAAGGGAGAGCAGGGCTGCTCATCTGCCTGAGATGAAGATGCCCTCCTCCTCCTTGATGCAACAGGACTTCAGGAAGGACCACAGAAAAAGGTTCTACTGTCCACCATTCTCTCTCCATTTGTGGGCCTCACCAAGGTCGTTATTCCCATTCTACCTGAAGAATCTCGACCTCGAACTTTGACGATCTTTAACCAGCAAGCTTTCCTCATATCACACTTTGTGGACTGCTAGCCACTCTGTTTTGACCCGCCTCTCCTTGGTTTATACTTTCCATTCTGACTATGAACATGACCACCGGAGTGTCTAGCACACCTACGATCCTACAATGGAACTGCATGGGCTACAGGAGCAAGGCTGCTGATGTAAGGGACTTCATGAACATCATGCCAGTTCCCATTCTTGCACTCTGTGAGGCCAACCTTCCTGATCACTATGTCTTCAAGCCCTATATTGTGCACATCAGCAAGAGTTATCGGCACTTCCACAATGCTGTGATTCTTGTGCACAAGAATTTCATGCATCATGCTATTGATCTCACATTCACTGATGCAAACAATGATTTTGTAGCATGCCACATCCTGCTGAACAGCTATGATATCACCTTGATATGCTATTACATCTGGCCTTCCACTGCCTTTGCTGCATCCTCCTTACAGAATATTCTATTGTAGTGCCCATTAATGCCCACAGTCCACAGTATCGAGAATGTCATCTTGCAGCACAATCTCTATATTGACAATGATGGCTCACCCACATTCTACAGACCTCTGAGTACCTACAGCTGCTGTTGGTCGGTTGACCCTGATACTGGGGCAGTGACCACTTCCTGCTGAACATCTCCTTGCTTCCCAAGGCATGTGCAGCTCTGAGAAGAATGTAAAAACTTAACGATTGGAAACTCTTTCAGAAGATCTCCTCTGAAGGACTTGCTGCCATCGATGCTACAGATCTCAGTGCAGTGTCAGAGGCCCTCACTGCTGCCTCTATTGCCTGCACTGTTACGATCTAGACACCAGGGTATCTTCTGCCTCCGGATATCTACTAGAATTGGCTTCACACTATTCGCTATCGAGCAGAAAGGTACGCCCGCTGCTCTGATAGATTTCCAGGCATTCTCCATGCTAGAAGGCTACGTGCTGTGATCAGAAGGTACCTGAACCACCGAGAAAGGTTCAGGTGGCGATCATTCTATTCCAGCATTAATGTCTTCACCCCTTCTGGGAAAGACTGGAAGTACATCAGGAACCTGACAGGGAAGCCACAACATGCCCTCCCTTTCCACAATCTTGCCTTGTCCAGTGGAGAGAACTTAACTGCTCCTACTAATGCCTTCTTGTGGCCCTTCACCTTTACATTACCTGCCCACCAGTGACTGATCAGGATACACCCCAACAGTCCTGCTCTGGGAGTGTGCCCTCATATAATGATCATTTAACCTTGCAGGAACTGATCTCTGCGATTAAGGCTTCGAAGAACTCCTCAGCCCCAGGTCCTGATGGCCTCAGTTATATTCAGACTTCCTGTCACCTGAGACTCTGCTTGTGCTTCTTAATGCCTTCAATCATTCTTGCACCACCTTCTCTGTCCCTGATTCATGGAAGGCTACGCACTTAGTGCCCATCTTGAAGCAGGGGAAACCCACCATAGCCCTCTCTTCCTACAAGCCCATTGCTCTATCTCTTGCCTCTGCAAGATCATAGTGAGACTTGTTCTTGGATGCCTGGAATGATACTTGGAAGTTCAAGGGCTTCCTCCCAGACTCTATGGTTTCTGCAAAGGTAGGTGCACATTAGATAATCTCATGGACTTCACCTCTGCCACCAACCAGGCTCTCTCTGAAGGGCAGACTACAGTCGCTGCTTTCTTCGACATTCATAATGCATTCGACTCCCTGTCCCACTTGGATTTTCTCTGCAGACTCCATGATCTCGGTCTCAGAGGCAATATCATCGACTGGATCAAGGTATACCTCTCCAACAGGACAATTCATGTCAAGCTGTGAAGCATGTTCAATGCTTCCCACACTGTCAATCATGAAGTACCTCAAGTTGGTGTCCTCAGCCCGATGCTTCTGAACATCATGCTGTCAGGCCTACTCTCTTGACTCGAGAATAAAGTGGGTATTTCCATCTACACAGACAACATCTGCATCTGGTTCCCTAGCCAGGACCCTTCGTATGCTCAGCTCAAGATTAAACGAGCTGTGGCCACGGTTGTGAAGTTCTTCGACATCCTTAGCCTCACTCTTTTCACTGATAAGACTGTGGCTATGGTTCTTATGAAGAGATGCCTTCCACCCACCTTCCCTGGCCACATACTTGGACCAGATCATATCACGGTCATAAAATAGCATATATTCCTTGGTGTGGTCCTGGACAACAGGCTGACTTGGGGACCTCACATACAGCATCTTAAGACAGTTGCCACTGCACAGAGAAATATACTGTCTTTTCTTGCAGGAACCCGCTGGGGAAGCTCCTGCAAGATCCTCCTGGTCGTGTACCGGCACTTGATCCTCTCCCACATCAACTGACGTTTTCACCTTATGAGCAATGCCTCTGCTTAACTGCTGAGAAGTTGTCCACTGTCCACACTATATCTCTGCACCTCTGTCTTGGTCTCCCATCTCTGTCTTGTTCTCATGTGGAAGGGGCGTAGCGAAGGACTATGGTTGGTCATGTGCACCTCTGTCTTGGTCTCATTGTGGAAGGGGCATAGTAAAGGACTATGTTTGGGGGGGGGGAGAAATAAAAAATTTTCCAACCCGAAATTCAAATTTTGCCAACTGAGCAAAAACTGAGCAAACTTAACAGATTTTCTGCTCCATGAGGGTGGGGTAGGCAATTTCACAAATCTCCTGCATTTTGCCATTATTTAACTTCCAGTTTTGCCAACTGACCATAATTTTACATTTATCCCAACTAGCCATTATTCTTTCACAAACATAATTCCAATATTTACATCTCGTCTGAATTTAATCAAGTCAGTGTGAATTTTCCATTGATTTGGCCAACTCTCCTTAATTTCACGAAACTAATTCCAATCTTTACATCTCTCCTAAATTAACCAAATAACTTTTCAAACTCCCCAAGATTTTGCCAAGTTTTCTGGATTTTAATCAACTATCCTGAATTTTACAAACCCAATCCCAATTATAACAACTCGCCCGTATTTTCCAAGTGGATTCGAATTTTGCCAACTGCCCTACATTTTGTTAAGTTTCCTCAATTTGTCCAACACTCCTTAATTTCACAAAACAAATCTCAATTTTCACAACTCGCCTATATTTTTCCAAGTGGATTCGAAATTTGCCAACTACACTAGATTTTGCCAACTCGCCGTAATTTTGCAGAAAAAAATCGCAATTTTTACATCTTCTCTGAATTTTCCAAGTCACTTCGAATTTTATCAACTCTCCTTAATTGCACAAGAAAGGCACAATTTTCACAACTCCCCTGTATTTTACCAAGTGGCTTCGAATTTTGCCAAAAGTTCTTGGTTTTTCCGACTCTCCTTAATTTTACAAAACCAATCCCAATTTTTACAACTCACCTGTACTTTACCAAGTGATTTCCAATTTTACCAACTTACCTAAATTTTGCAAAGTTTTCTCGATTTTGTCAACTCTCCTTAATTTCACAAAAACAATCTCAATTTTCACAAATCGCCCGTATTTTAACAAGTGGATTTCAAATTTCCCACTTTCAGTACCCTCTGAGAGTGGAAATTCGAACTACTGTATAAATGAGAAAATAAATTATTAATATTTTATTAGTATCTGTAATGTGCAAAAAAGGTTTTTCATTTATCTCTTAAAGCAGAAAAGTTGCATTTTACCAACGGGACAAAGCATTACTATTAGTGTAAACCACTTGATCATTACACTCCATGACCAAAAATTTAAGTTTCTAGCAAAAAATAGATCCTTTGCCATATTTATTAAAGGTATTCCAGCAGTTATTTTCCAGCTTTTTTCCGCTGCTAGAGGTCGCCTTTCGAGTTTTCATTTATCGCCTTTAGCACTCTCTAACACTGGAAATTGCAATTGATGGGGATTCGAAAAATGTAAATATTAATATTTTTTGTGAAAAAAAATTCGCCGACGTACGGGATTCGAACCTGCATCTCTCCAGAAACATGCCAGAGTATTCTAACCTGCTGAACTAATGCTGGCTTTTTTCACAAAAAATATTCATTGATTTATAGACGTTTAAACATCAGCAGGTAACGCTGAGATTATCATATAACGTTTAAATCATTAAAAATGCTAAATAGATTAAAAACGCAAAATTCTTAAAAGAAATATTTGCCACCCGTGATCATAGATGGTGTCATAACAATTAACGGAAAGAGGTGACAGTTATTATTAGTGGAAAAAAGAGAGATGACATTAGTTCAACAGGTTAGAATAATCTGGCATGTTTCTGGAGAGATGTGGGTTCGAATCCCGTATGTCAGCGAAATTTTTTCCATAAAAACATTTATTGATTTGCAGACGTTTAAACATCTACATGTAACGCTGAGATTATCAAATATTGTTTAAATCATTAATATTTTGGTAGCGCCTGTAAAGCAAATTTCACCCCCTTTTAGCTAAGGTGGCAAAACCTTGTTGCCATTGTAAACCTTCTGACCATAACACTCTATTACCAAAATTTCAGATTTCCAGTGTAAATAGTTTGTTTTCAATATGCATTTAAAATTTTAGCATTTTCCATTTTTTACACCGCTAGAAGGCGCTACCAACCTATTGAAAATTTTCAAAATTGCGATATTTGTTCGACACCTATCCAACCCAAAAAGAATTTTTCATTTATCTCTAAAAGTAAAAAAGTTGATTATTTATAGACGGACAGACAGGTGGAAAAACAGATGGACAGAAAACTGTTAACAGAGAGACGGACAGACAGGCGAAAAAATACTGGCATAGGCAGACGACAAAGTGGAAATATAAGCTAATTTTTCAAACGAACATTAAAAGAAATTATTTGTTGGTTTTCAGTTACCTCATTTCATTGTTGCAGCCGTTTGCTGTCTTCTGATGAGTCTGTCTGGGAAAAAAATAGTCATTAATTTATTTCTTTGAGTGTAATTTTTACACCAAAATGCAGCGCAGTGAGGCATTCATAAAATATGGAAGCTTTTATATACAAAAAAAGTGATAGAAATATATAAAACTATAACAACTGAGAAGGTTTAACTTGGTACATACACTAACTCATAGGCTTTCGTCTCACGGTACGACAAACATGGCGTCTATATACCAGGTGACTAAATCAACCAATGGCAGTGAATCACCGAGATGGTCAGCCTCTCCTGAAAAGACGAGCTGTCAACTGTCATCTCATCAGCCCATGCAGGTCTGTATGCCGTCTGTGAGTGGGGCCAGTACTAGTGCTAGTGCTGATGGCCAGGCGAATTTATCATCTCACAAACTTACTCTTTCTGATAGAAGTATTTCGGTGCCTAATTTAACTAAATCAACCCACACCACCCATCAGCAAATTTCCGCTAGCCACGTAAAATTAACCCACACCCAAAATAACCCACAAAATTTAACACAAGAAACTACACAGGAAAACATGCAAACCCATGTTAGCGAGAACAACTAGACTGTTGTCAAAAACAGAAAACGCTGCAGACGCCCCTCAAATTCTTCTGATAATGATACTGTCTTTGACTGCACTCCAGATCATGATTATGTACCAGTGCTCCTCTTTTCCAACCCCACCTCGTCCCTAAAAAAGCTCAACATAAATGCGTTAACCAAACAAATAAATTCTCACATCGAAAAACCCCTGGATGCCAGATTCACCCACAGGGGGGTGTATCTGGTACATGTCAGAAACCCTGCCCAAGCTAAAACTCTCATGGCTGTAAAATACATAAACAACATCCCCATTAGCACAAAATTCCCGGAGTCATACAATAAACCCTATGGCTCCATAGAAGGAGTAGATAAATATCTTGACAATGAAAGCATCCTAGACGCCTTACAAGAGTATGACGTTCATAAAATCAAAAGAATTACATATGCTCATCACACAATGGAAGGAAACATTTTCCGGAGAAAAACTGATATAGTTATACTCTATTTTAATTCCCTACCACTCCCAAACTCTGTAGAACTTGGAATTCATACCTTCCAGGTCACACCCTACACCAACCCTCCCCCACAGTGTTTCAAATGCCAACGTCATGGGCACATAATCAATATTTGTCGAAGTGCAGCACGTTGTAAATACTGTGCCCAATCACATCTCTCACAAGAATGCAAGAGAGACCAACCCCTGCTTTGCTGTAACTGTGGAGGGGCACACGTTGCATCTTATGGAAAGTGCCCAGCTAGACTTAGAGCCATCCAAGTCAAAACAGCTGCCACTACAACCACACCCAATGTAACACAAAAAAACACACCACACCCCAACATAACTGCAACTGTGGCAGCCACCTACACAACGCCAAAGACTCTCCTCCCAACACCAGTCAACAAACCAAACACAGCTCAGAAAAAAATTCTGCTCCATCCAGACCCACCACTACACCTACTGTGGCCCTCTCCCCACCCACTATTTCAACTTCAAACTTCCCACCACTTCCCACCAACAAAACTCACAATACCAGCTCATCTGATGAGGACATCCATAAGCAACCCTTAACACAGCAGTCTCTCCCTCCCCCTTCACCCAAATTCTCTACCAGAAGGGCCAAGTCAAACTACTTGAGAAGGACCAGAGCAAAAAAGAACACCTCGCCCCAATCGAAACCCACCTACACCCCACAAAACACCCTGGTCTCACATCTCATTCAATTACTTGTTCCCCTTATTGATGCCCTTCTGCCTCCTAAAACCAGGTCCCCACAATTAAACATTGCCCTGCAAGCCATCTTGGCTCTGCTCCACCAACTTAATTAATTTCTCCTCTCTCGCACACTTGCTACAGTTCCTTTCCTTTCCCCCCTGACACTACACCTAATTACACATGCATCCAATGGAACTGTAGATCCCTCACAAACAAAATCCCTGACATTAAATCAATCACTGACCAACACATTGTTCCCATTCTGGCAATTAATGAGGCCAAATTGCCAGATAACTTTCAATTTAGACCCTACATAATACACAAAGCCATTACAGACAAAACCTATTCAAACTCTACCACACTAGTACACAAAAAATTTCCACACTGCATCATACCAATAACCACTAAATACACTTACATGGACATAGTTGGAGTTAATATTAAAATCCAAAACACTATCTTTAACATATAAAATACATACTTTTACCCATATGAACACCTAAACTCCAACACACTAATTGATGACTTCACACATATTTTTTCCCTCTCCCCAGGACCTAATATTGTTCTAGGAGATTTTAATCCCCACAACATCCTCTGGGGTAGCAAACATACCAACCTCAGGGGCACAATCATTGAAACTTTCACACAACATTTCAACTTGGCTATACATAATGATGGTTCACCCACCTTCACCAGAATCCCCTATGAGTCTGTTCTTGACCTCACACTCTCCACTCCTGACATATCCTCCATCATCACATGGCAGGTACATCACTCATCATGGAATAGTGACCATTACCCCATATTCATCACACTATAAGGAATCAAACCCTCACCATACAAAACACATAAACACATAAACTGGCACAAATTCTCCACCACTTGCGAAACCTCCATTAATACTCAAACACCACACAATACCACCTCCCTTTATACATGTATTAAACAAAGCTTACAAGCAAACACATTTACAACCAAACACATGACTGGATACACCAAACATCACCCCGAAATCATCACCCAACTGCAAATAAGGAGAAAAACAGAGGACACAGCCAGGAGACACCCCACTGTACCTGCCATCAACACATTCAACAAAGCCAATGCTAATCTAAGAAGAACAAGATTAAACGTCAAAGGAAAGGAGTGGAGAAACTTCTGTAACAACATCAGCCCCAGAACAGACTCTCCCCTAATTTGGTCAACAATAAGAACATTCAGGACCCAGGCTCAATCTTTAGCCTCTTGGCACTCATATTTATGGAAATATTCACTTTCTACTAAACAAGGGGCTAACAACATTGCAATTCAGCTAACCACCACCCCCGCCCATGCCAACACACCTACCTACCAGCTGTATTGCACCCACATGAATGACACAATTAAACAAATCATATCATGCAAACTACCCGTACTCAACACACCCTTCACACACAAAGAACTTATCACAGCCATACACTAGGCCAATAAAAAAAGCACACCTGACCCTGACAACATTACCTATAACACTATAAAAAACTTTTGCACAAAAACACTAAGCACATTGCTTAACATATAAAATGAATGCTGGAACATTCACACCTTCCCCACTGAATGGGAAGATATACACATTATCCCAAATTTCAAACCACATAAACCAGCATCAGAAATTTCTTCTTATCGACCAATTGCATTAACATCATATATACTCAAAGTTCTAGAAGGAATGTTGCTCTCCAGACTACCCTATCTGACCATTCAACAGAGGATTACCACAGGGCAGTGTGGTTTCCCCCACATTATTCAACATTTTACTACATGACCTCCCAACTATTTGAAACAATAAAATCACATGCTCCATCTTTGCAGATGATATAGTGCTCTGGACCTTTGGAACTAACATCAACAGCATACAAACCACATTACAAAATGCAGTCAACCAGGTTCTTGACTTTACTAGAAAATGGGGACTTGCCATCTCAGCACCTAAATCTGCGGTCTTACCCATTACACGTAAACACTTACCTACCAATTCACCAAATATTACAATTGACAATTGCACCATTCCCACTGTCACCCATTACAAATATTTAGGGCTAACTATAGACCGTAAGCTTACCTGGAAACAACACATTAATAACATTAAATCCACATGCATTGGAGCATACAACATATTAAATTCCATCACAAGAGTGTCATGGGGCCAGCGATAAAGTAATGCTTACTTTTATCAAAGCATTTATCAACTCTAGACTAGAGTATGGCCTCCCAGCACTCAACACTGCTTCAAACACACAAATCAATAAAATTGAAACTCTGCAAACACGCGCCATCAGACTTGCCCTGGGTCTTAAAACCTCGCCACTTGGGCAGAAGCTAACATGCCACCTCTAACAATCAAAAGACACCTCCTCACATGCAAACACTACATCAAACTTAAACACTACAATCCCACTCACCCAGCCATACTTAGAATTGAATCCACCACTAACTCTACTACCACAGCACAAATAATAAAAAAACACACTTTACCCCACTTGGCAACAAATTAAACCCTATAAACCCACACAAACACTTCCCTATTGGTTACTTAAAAAACCAAACATTCACCTCACTCTACCACACATCACCAAAAAGAAAGCTCACCTCCCCATTGAACTAAAAATTGCTGCAGACAACTTAATCACACAACTATCAGACACTGACCATACAATTTACACTGATGGATCTCATATTCCACACACCACCTCTGGCTCTGCTGCTTTTTACACCCCTTCCACCAAATTCTCTTATGTTATAAAATTAAATCATGCTGAAAATAGCACCTCTTCAGAGCTAGCAGCAATACATATGGCATTAGGCTGGGCCACCCACCTCAACAAACAACACATTAACATAATCACAGACTCAAGGCCTGCTTTACAACTCATTAACAGACTAACAGTAGACCCATCACAGAACCATTCCCTTTTCCACATACAAAACATAGCACACAACATTATAGACAAGGGAAACACTCTATCATTTTACTGGATTCCCTCCCATTGCAACATCATCCATAATGAGAGTGTTGACTCACTTGCTAAACAAGGCCTCACACTCACAACCCCAAATTACCACACTGTCACTACATGCAAACATCACATAAGAGAATACACAAATTTTTTTATCACACATGGACCCAGAATTGGGTACAACACACTACAGATAAAAACACATTCAGAGCCACAATAGCACCCTCTCCAAACACACTACATCTTAACTACCTATCCAGAAGTGCCCAAACAGCAATACACAGACTCCGAACTGGCAGAGCGAACATCAACAAAGACTTATTTATGATTAGAAAAATACATTCTGCACTCTGCCCAAACTGCCAAGTGATAGAGGATATCCCCCACTACCTACTACACTGTCAAATATACAACACACAAAGACACACCCTCTATCACAAACTTGCTACACTTGGAGTCACCACATTCACCTTACAGACTATCCTAAACTACACCCATACAAAGGCAAAATCACATTTCAGGGTCTTGGCCCATTTCATACAAAGTACTGGCAAAATCCTTTAACCTTCCAACTTCCTGCAGACTCTCCATCTCAATATGTTAAATATGACTCTCCTCCCTGCAGACACCTCCTACTCAAAAGATCCATTGGACATCAAAAGATCCAGATGCCAAAAAGATCCAAAGGGACAAAAAAGATGCAGTACAGGGACAAAAAAGAAGCATTTTGGACACATTATTGCACCACCTTATTTCCCTAGTGCAATTGTATTGATGTTTTCAAAAAATATATATATATAATTATACTCTGTAACAATAGACTAGAACTCCCAAAGTACCCTTTTTCAAAAATAATTACTAGTGGTGGCAAACCATCTGCCTGACCAATTTTCATCACTTTATTTTTCTCTCTGTTTATAACCAAACCTACTATACTACCAGTTTCATCAACAGCTCGAATGAAAGAGTTCATCTCATGAACATCATTTGCCAAAAGAGCTAAATCATCAGCATATTGTAAATCAGAAATTTTAAGATCTGCAGACCATTTTAGGCCAGCATTAATTGCAAGAGATTCGGGGCGATTTTGAATATTTTCCTTGTACCCTTCATATCAACTCCCGGCCAACATGGGCCACACAGTGATCACACACGCTACAATTTTCACTCCCAGAAGAATTTTACTCCAAATCTATCCCCTCTCTACCCCCTTGCCACAAAACTACGACGCAGCACTTCCTTGGCACCAAACTTCAACCACCTCCTTCATTATTAGGCGGCCTGCGGCCAAAAGCCTATCGCCAACATGTAGGGTCGCTAGCACTTCACTGTACTTTTCCCTACTTTTTGACGCATACAAAAAAAAACTTTTTCTCGTGGACCAGATGATAAAGGGGCCAAGGTCCCTTTTACAAAATGTCCAGTTTTTAAAGAAGGATGTTAGACTCTAACTATACAGGATCTCTAGCCCGAAAAATCTCCGTGATAGAGTTAAGTCTCAAAATTAGCGGTAAACGACGAACTGGCATTAGTTCAACTGGAAGAATACTCTGGCATGTTTCTAGAGAGATGCGGGTTCAAATCCCGTACGTCGGCGAAAATTTTTTCCGCTAAATATTTATTGATTTATCAATGCCAAATGAGCAACAGGTAACGCTGTGATTATCATCTGGGTTTAATTTGTTGCCAAGTGGGGTAAAATGTGTGTTACTTGATTATTCGTGCTGTGGAGGTAGAGATCAATTCTAAGTATGGCTGGGTGAGTAGGATTGTAGTGTTTAAGTTTGATGTAGTGTTTGCAAGTGAGGAGGTGTCACAGGGCAAGTCTGATGGCACGTGCTTGCATAGTTTCAATTTTATTGATTTGTGTGTTTGAAGCAGTGTTGAGTGCTCGGAAGCCATACTCTAGTCTAGAGTTGATAAATGCTTTGATGAAAGTAAGCATTGCTTTATCGCTGGCCCCCCATGTCACTCTTGTGATGGAATTTAATATGTTGTATGCTCCAATATATGTGGATTTTATGTTATTAATGAGTTGTTTCCAGGTAAGCTGACGGTGTATAGTTAGCCCTAAATATTTGTAATGGGTGACAGTGGGAATGGTGCAATTGTCAATTGTAATATTTGGTGAATTGGATAGGTATAGGTGAATTGAATGTGGTAGTGAAACATGAACCGCAGATTTAGGTGCTGAGATGGCAAGTCCCCATTTTGTAGTAAAATCAAGAACCTGATTGACTGCATTTTGTAATGTGATTTATTTGCTGTTGATGTTAGTTCCAAAGGTCCAGAGCACTATATCATCTGTAAAGATGGAGCATGTGATTTTATTGTTTCAATAGTTGGGAGGTCATGTAGTAAAATGTTGAATAATGTGGGGGAAACCACACTGCCCTGTGGTAATCCTCTGTTGAGTGGTCAGATAGGGTAGTCTGGAGAGCAACATTCTTTCTAGAACTTTGAGTATATATGATGTTAATGCAATTGGTCGATAAGAAGAAATTTCCGATGCTGGTTTATGTGGTTTGAAATTTGGGATAATGTGTATATCTTCCCATTCAGTGGGGAAGGTGTGAGTGTTCCAGCATTCATTTTATATGTTAAGCAATGTGCTTAGTGTTTTTGTGCAAAAGTTTTTTATAGTGTTATAGGTAATGTTGTCAGGGTCAGGTGTGCTTTTTTTATTGGCCTAGTGTATGGCTGTGATAAGTTCTTTGTGTGTGAAGGGTGTGTTGAGTACGGGAAGTTTGCATGATATGATTTGTTTAATTGTGTCATTCATGTGGGTGCAATACAGCTGGTAGGTAGGTGTGTTGGCATGGGCGGGGGTGGTGGTTAGCTGAATTGCAATGTTGTTAGCCCCTTGTTTAGTAGAAAGTGAATATTTCCATAAATATGAGTGCCAAGAGGCTAAAGATTGAGCCTGGGTCCTGAATGTTCTTATTGTTGACCAAATTAGGGGAGAGTCTGTTCTGGGGCTGATGTTGTTACAGAAGTTTCTCCACTCCTTTCCTTTGACGTTTAATCTTATTCTTCTTAGCTTAGCATTGGCTTTGTTGAATGTGTTGATGGCAGGTACAGTGGGGTGTCTCCTGACTGTGTCCTCTGTTTTTCTCCTTATTTGCAGTTGGGTGATGATTTCGGGGTGATGTTTGGTGTATCCAGTCATCTGTTTGGTTGTAAATGTGTTTGCTTGTAAGCTTTGTTTAATACATGTATAAAGGGAGGTGGTATTGTGTGGTGTTTGAGTATTAATGGAGGTTTCGCAAGTGGTGGAGAATTTGTGCCAGTTTATGTGTTTATGTGTTTTGTATGCTGAGGGTTTGATTCCTTGTAGTGTGATGAATATGGGGTAATGGTCACTATTCCATGATGAGTGATATACCTGCCATGTGATGATGGAGGATATGTCAGGAGTGGAAAGTGTGAGGTCAAGAACAAACTCATAGGGATTCTGGTGAAGGTGGGTGAACCATCATTATGTATAGCCAAGTTGAAATGTTGTGTGAAAGTTTCAATGATTGTGCCCTTGAGGTTTGTATGTTTGCTGCCCCAGAGGATGTTTTGGGCATTAAAGTCTCCCGGGACAATATTGGGTCCTGGGGAGAGGGAAAAAATGTGTGTGAAGTCATCAATTGTGTTGGAGTTTAGGTGTTCATGTGGGTAAAAGTATGTGTTGTATGTGTTAAAGATAGTGTTTTGGATTTTAATATTAACTCCAACTATGTCCATGTAAGTGTATTTAGTGATGATTGGTATGATGCTATGATGCAGTGTGGAAATGTTTTGTGTATTAATATGGTGGAGTTTGAATAGGTTTTGTCTGTAATGGCTTTATGTATTATGTATGGTCTAAATTGAAAGTTATCTGGCAATTTGGCCTCATTAATTGCCAGAATGGGAATAATGTGTTGGTCAGTGATTGTTTTAATGTCAGGGATTTTGTTTGTGAGGGATCTACAGTTCCATTGGGTGCATGTGTAATTAGGTGTAGTGTCAGGGGGGAAAAGGAAAGGAACTGTAGCAAGTGTCTGAGAGAGGGGAAATTAATTAACTTGGTGGATCAGGGCCAAGATGGCTTGCAGGGCAATGTTTAATTATGGGGACGTGGTTTTAGGATGCAGAAGGGCATCAATAAGGGGAACAAGTAATTGAATGAGGTACGCGATCAAGGTGTTTTGTAGGGTGTGGGTGGGTTTGGATTTGGGTGATGTGTTCTTTTTTGCCCTGGTTCTTCTCAAGTAGTTTGACTTGGCCCTTCTGGTAGAGAATTTGGGTGAAAGGGGGGGGGGGGCGGAGACTGCTGTGTTATGGGTTGTTTATGGATGTCCTCATCAGATGAGCTGGTATTGTGTGCTTTGTTGATGGGAAGTGGTGGGAAGTTTGAAGTTGAAATAGTGGGTGGGGGATGGCCACAGAAGGTGTAGTTGTGGGTCTGGATGGAGCAGAATTTTTTTCTGAGCTGTGTTTGGTTTGTTGACTGGTGTTGGGAGGAGAGTCTTTGGCGTTGTGTAGGTGGCTGCCACAGTTGCAGTTATGTTGGGGTGTGGTGTATTTTTTTGTGTTACAGTGGGTGTGGTGGTAGTGGCAGCTGTTTTGACTTGGATGGCTCTAAGTCTAGCTGGGCACTTTCCATAAGATGCAACGTGTGCCCCTCCACAGTTACAGCAAAGCAGGGGTTGGTCTCTCTTACATTCTTGTGAGAGATGTGATTGGGCACAGTAGTTACAACGTGCTGCACTTTGACAAATATTGATTATGTGCCCATGACGTTGGCATTTGAAACACTGTGGGGGAGGGTTGGTGTAGGGTGTGACCTGGATGGTATGAATTCCAAGTTCTACAGAGTTTGGGAGTGGTAGGGAATTAAAATAGAGTATAACTTTATCAGTTTTCTCTGGATAATGTTTCCTTCCATTGTGTGATTAACATATGTAAATCTTTTGATGTTGTGAACATCATCATACTCTTGTAAGGCGTCTAGGATGCTTTCATCGTCAAGATATTTATCTACTCCTTCTATGGAGCCATAGGGTTTATTGTATGACTCCGGGAATTTTGTGCTAATGGGGATGTAGTTTATGTATTTGACAGCCATGAGAGTTTTAGCTTGGGCAAAGTTTCTGACATGTACCAGATACTCCCCCCTGTGGCTGAATCTGGCATCCAAGGGTTGTTCGATCTTGTTAGGAGCAGTGGAAGAGGGGATAATACTTGAAGGTCCTCTGGAAGCCGGTCTAAGGTGACCAGTAGATTGCTGATTCATGTTGAGGGTTGATCAGGATCAAAAGTTTTGAAAAAGAACAATATAAATTGGATAAAAATGCACTTCCGGAAGCAGTCTTAAAAAAAACCTTCAAAATCCGTGAGCGCCTGATTTAGTGGTTACACAAATAGGAAGTTCTCGGACATGCAGTGGCGGCGACTCCGTAGGTCATGGTCACTTTGTTTCTAAAAATAGATTTCCCAGAAGCAGAGTGATCGAAGACACAACTGGACGTTAAGAACAGAAACAAAGTCTGTGATTTAGAAACTTGATAGACTGATCAATCACTTACGAAAGAAGAGTTTACTGCTGAAATAGATGGCTTTCAATAAGTAGATCACGCAAAGATATAACAGTCACTAAATTATGCCTTAAGTAATTGAAAGTAAACGTAAAATCGGGAGCTACAATGTTAGAGCTGAGGTCGCTCTTTTCTCACAGATCTTCTCTAAGGCGTATAAACTGACAGGCTGTTGTCAGATCTCTGTGGAAAAAAGCTGCTTGAGGGGGGTGAATAAAAATTTAAATTTTAAACAGAAATAATTGTTCAGCTAGATTTTATGCAATAAACGATAGTGTTTGAAATATTTTAATTATTCTAGTACGTTATCAGCTGGTGCTGTCTACAACCGTGACGTCATGAATGGTCTTGTGGGAGGTAATGGACGGTTTTTGTCAGATAGGCGTTCTGTTCTTTTGTGACGTTTCGTTGACTGAGTGTTTGTGCTTTAGAATGTGGAAGTAATATAGCTTATTATAATTTTAAATTAGATATTTACGTTATTTCTATTGCACAGGAAATGAATGGTTTATCATTTAGTGAACTATGTTGCTTATTTTGTTGTCCTCCGTTTCCTTCTCGCATAGCAGCAAAATTAGCCTTTCTGCCTCCTGAACCAACGTATTCTTTTGTTGCTGATGAATCTGGAACAAAATTTACTTTAAATCTGTCAGACAGAGCTGAATGGCAGTATTCGCAGCGTGAGCTGGAAGGTATTGAGGTCTTTTACACCAGAACACCACGAGGTAATCGAATAGCTTGCATGTTCGTCAGATGTACACCAAATGCACGATTTACTATATTGTTCAGCCATGGGAATGCTGTCGATCTAGGACAGATGAGTAGCTTTTATTTAGGTCTTGGTTCTAGAATCAACTGTAATATATTCAGCTATGATTATTCAGGTTATGGTATAAGCACAGGAAAACCATCAGAAAAAAATTTATATGCTGATATCGATGCTGCTTGGCATGCATTAAGAACACGTTATGGTATTAGCCCTGAAAATATCATTCTGTATGGACAGAGTATAGGAACTGTGCCTACAGTAGATCTAGCTTCCAGATATGAAGTAGGAGCTGTGATTCTTCATTCACCCCTAATGTCGGGGATGCGTGTGGCCTTTCCAAACACTAAAAGAACATGGTTCTTTGATGCCTTTCCAAGGTAAGGAATGTTTCATTAATTATTGAAATAAGAAATGTATGTGTTAAGAAATCAAGATAATATAGGTAGACTGATGTATGTTAACAAAGATTAAATTAAAAAACTAGCAGCAGTCCAAATTCACCCTTGAGTATATATTTTGACAAATCAATCAACCACTTGTATATTAAAATAAAACCGCAATACACTTAAAACTATGTTACAACTAATCAACTACAAAAACTGCAGAAAATGCAAAGATTTACAGTTCAATAAAATTTCCATTCAACACTACAAAGCTAAAATTCTCTGCTCTACATGTGTAGCATATATAGCTGTTATTAACCCTTAAAAAGACAATCCCATGGGGAAGAAAAACAATTTCAACAATGCACAGACCAAAATAAGCAGACCTCCCCTCTCTAAAAAAAGGGTAATGCCATCAAAGTGCCTCCCAAAAGATAAATACGATTAAGAACAACCATAGCTAAAAGTGACATGCAAATTAGAAATTGTTCCACATTTCTCACTTAACATAATAGACAATAAATGTATTTGAAATACATAAATCATCTTCAATTTCTTATACTTAACTAAGAGACAAAATTTATACCTTCATTAAATATAGATTAAGTTAACTCTATAAACACTAGGTGCTGGTCTAGTCACATGGTATTGCGACAAACAATCTGCTCATTGGAACTAATGGGATAATTGATAGCTATAGAACAGTGTGGTGAAGTTTAGGTTAAATAGTAATACCTGCATTATCTTATTTCTAGATATAGCTTCATTGGTTGTACACAAGGATAATTCCAGGTTGTGTGGTGTTCTCGGTAGCTGAAGTTTTCACAGGTCTGGTATTGTTGTCTCTCACTTGCTGATAGAGTTCTTACGTGCAGTGGTGTTGCTAATCTGCACTTTGCTGCCACTGTGGTGTGAGTCACTGGGTGTCATTCTAAACTTTGTGCTCCGATAAGTACACTGAATCAGTTGCCTATACGAGCACTAAGTTTAAATAACCCAATGAGCTAAAACAATTGCTAAAGGACACAAAATCGTAAACCATGCACTGTTGTTCTGCACTTTACAAAAGCCCCAGGGTTAAATCATCATCATCCTCAAGTAGCCATAGGCTACGGAGGTCCAACCAGACCGTGCAATTTAGTTCTCCAAGCAAGTCTATCCTGAGCTACATCTACTGCATCTGGCCACTGCACACCAATTCTAACAAGGTTCTGTTTGATATTGTCTGCCCACCGCATCCTAGGTCTCCCCTTCTTTCTGAGGCCTCTAGGCACACTGTTCATAACCCTATTCGCCAATCTATAATTATCCATACGGGCAACATGGCCAAACCAGCGGAGTCTCTCTCAGCAAAATATGCTGCTTAAAGGACGTTGCAAACTCCTTTGCCTAACCTCATCATTAGTTACACAGTTGAACCACCTAATGCCCAAGATACTGCGTAAGCATCTAGTTTCCTGTTATCTTGTTTACAAAGTGTCCAAGTTTCACTACCATAACTAACCCTAGAAAGAACCAAACTGTTATACAGTCTAATTTTAATCTTTAGGTGTATACGCCTATTTCTCCACACTCTCCATAGATTCTTAAATGTCCCGGCAGCAATCCCTATTCATCTGTTAATCTCATGCCGCACATCACCAGTATCTGATACATAGCTCCCAAGGTAATTAAACTGTGACACCTGCTCAAGACTGCAACCATTCAGATTAACTGAGTCACAGCCTGCCTGACCAATTTTCATCACTTTAGTTTTCTCTCTGTTTATAACCAAACCTACTCTAGTACCAGTTTCATCAACAGCTTGAATGTAAGAGTTCATCTCATCAACATCATTTGCCAAAAGGGCTAAATCATCGGCATAATCTAAATCAGAAATTTTTGTAACTCCAGCCCATTTAAGGCCAAAATCTTTCCCTTGAAGTGAATTTCACATAACATAATCAATAACGAAACTAAAGAGAAAAGGAGACAAAATGCACCCTTGTCGAACACCAGACGTAATGCTAAACCAATTGCTACAAGACTTACCAACTCTCACATACGACTCAGTGTTATTATAGAGAGCTTTCATTATGTTAACTAACTCATTATGTTAACCATATGATCTCACAATCAACCACAAATTATGACGATCAACAGAGTCAAAAGCCTTTTTGAAATCAACAAAGCTAGCAACCAAAGGTTTCTGAAACTCTAAACATTTTTCAAGAATCTGCCTAAGTGAAAATATCTGATCCACACATCCCCTACCACTTCTGAATCCACATTGCTCATCACGCAATTGACTGTCAACCAGATTCTTAATTCTATTAAGCACAATCATGGAAAGAACTTTACCTGGAACAGAGAGTAGGCTGATACCCCTATAGTTATCAGAAGAACTGTGATCACCTTTTTTGAAAATAGGGATAATAATAGCTCTGGTAAAATCCTTAGGATCCATGCCTTTATCATAAAAGATATTAAAATTTTCAGTCATCCAAGTGGTAACTGAAACATTCCCAGCTCTAAGCATTTCCGTAGAAATTTCATCTACCCCTGGGGATTTATGAAGTTTAAGTTTAGAAACAGCCAAAATAACTTCAGATTGTGTTATAGGTCCAACATTAAAGCCATCAATGCATCTATGATCATTGCAAACAATGGGAATAGAACTAACTGCATTGTTTAGAATATCACTGAAATGCTCAGCCCACCTAGCCATGACAGAATCCTCACCTTCTATAACCTTACCTTGTTTATCCTTCAATCCCTGTATACCTGTCCATTTTCTACCACACAAAACATTAACTATCTGGTACAGCTCTCTGCTGTTGTGCTGTCTAACTGCTTCCTTGGCTTTGTCAGCCAAACCATCAAGCCAAAGATTCTTATCAGCAGCTAACTGATCTTTTACACGTTTATTAAGTTCTCTGTAATGCTTTCTATTAGGACTAGTAGAGTATTGATTAAGGACATTCCTGCAGTTCTTTCTTTCCGAAATAAGCTCAAGTACCTTATCACTCAGATAATTCTGTCTCTTCTGCTCCTTTTTTCCTAAAAGAGTACTGTTAGTGACCAAAAAAGCCTGTTTAAAATGATCCCATTCTTCCTCAACTTCAGTAGTAAGCAAACCATGACTGTCATAATGACTAAGTAACCTATCATGGTAAGTTTTCATCAATATTAGATATTGCAAAAAAAGTTTTAGCTATAACTGGGTCTTTGAGAGCTTCGGTATTAAAGGTAAATTTTTTAACTTTAGCACAACACTTTTGAAGTTTAAGTTGCAAGACACTTTTAACAAGGTAATGGTCAGATCCAATTTCAGCTCCCCGATATGACCTGGTATTCCTAACAGAACTAGCCCATTTGCTGTTAATTAATATATAATTAATCATATTCTTATGCAGCCCATCAGGTGAAACCCATGTATACTCATGTATGTCGCGGTGTTTGTAATAAGTGTTAGTTATTCTGAATCCATTGAGTTTACTTACCTGTAGGAGACGTTGCCCATTGCAGCTACCAATACCAAAAGGACCTATCACCCCCTCCCCAAATGTCAGTTCTAACTTTGGCATTGAAGTCACCTAGAATAAGGGTAATACCTCCTTTCTTGACACAATTCAAAATATCCTGAAGTTGCCCATAAAACTTATCCTTCTCATCCTCTAATTAATGCACTCATATCCTAGAAGAGCATCACTAGCGTGTCTGCTGAGAAGCAGACCCACGCCTTGGTGATGCTTATTGTCGTCCCTCCCTGAAAAGAGAAATTTAAGATTATTTTTAAGCATCTGACCTTTATCTGTCCATCTGGTCTCTTGCAAGCCGAGAATATCTAAATTATAACGGTGGAATTCTTGTGTGAGGACATCAAGAGAAAAAGCTCTGTGCAGAGTCCTCACATTCCAACTACCTATGGAGAGAAAATGGTTAGTTGGATGTTTAAAGAAACTATATTTATTGAGAGAGGGAATGGCGACAATATCAAACAGCCCCCTAATTGCAGGCATGGGGCAAAGACCCGTTCCTCCACCACTAAAGGCTGAAGTCATCTACACTGGAAGATTTTCTCCAATCTAGAATTTGACGATGCCAGTAGAAGCAAAGAGTTCAATTGCCTGCAATGACCTCTGCTAAGGATTATCCACTAGCTGATAAACATATCCTGTTAATCTATTCATTTGGGGCTGTCAACCCACAAACAGAAAACACAGTGGAAGATTTTCCCTCCACAGAAGCCCACCAGTTCAGCAAATTTAGGATCCATAATCAAGCTCAGAGCCATATATAAGTCCAGTCTACTAGGTTTATGTGGCTGACTGGCCTTCCATTCATTTCCACAAGAGAGTATCTCTTTTGAAAGGTACTAACGGTCTGCACCACGAGAAGGTGGGGTCAGACATTAGGTGCTAGGGTTTGAGTGACCTAATCAATTTATGCCCAACCACAGCTTTTCCTTTTCTGAAAATGGATACCATTATCCTCAATTAGCATTTATTTGGTGTATACCAAATTTGAAGATTATGAAATGCTGACAAGCACTACACCAAATTACAAATATTAATATCTACAACAAAATATTCACTCTGCTACATCTCCATTTGAACACACAGCAGCAACCCACAAACTCAAGAAAACTGAAAAGCACGATTATATGTCAAATTGCCCACAATGCCATGTTGCTGAATCACTCTTCGCCACATTAAAAAACTGCACTTATTTGCAAAATTAACACACCTACTCATTCTTATCTGCCACTTAATCTATTCATACACAACACAATGTCCAATTACATCCCTACACTTCTACTGACTCATTACTCCTGTACATTACACACTGTATGAGGCACTGACATTACTACAATTGTAGTATCCTGCAATCAAAGAGTCCCATACACTATTGTAAGGGACTCTTACAATTTTAAAGGTTATCCAGATCTCTTGATGCTGCTATGCATTTTGACTTAAAATGGCCTAGAGATTTCAAATTTTCCGATTTAGATTATGCAGATGATTTGGCCCTGGTGGCTAATGATATTAATGAGATGAATTCTTTCATTAGGGCTGTTGATGAGACTGATAATAGAGTAGATTTGGTGATAAACAGAGAAAAAACTAAATTGATAAAAATTGGTCAGGTAGATGGTACTTCAGTTGATTTGAATGGCTGTATCCTTGAGCAAGTGTCTCAGTTTAATTATCTTGGGAGCTATGTAATGGATACTAGTGATGTGTGGCATGAGATAAATAGAAGAAGAATTGGGGGACTTTTAAGAATCTATGGAGAGTATGAAAAAGTAGACGTATAACCTAAAGACTAAAATTAGGCTGTATAATAGTTTGGTTCTTTCTAAGGTTAGTTATGGTAGTGAAACATGGACCCTTTTTAAGCAGGATAACAAGATACACGATTCCTTTGATTCTACATGCTTGTGCAGTATCTTGGGCATTAGGTGGTTTTACTTTGTAAGTAATGATGAGATTAGAAGAAGGAGTCTGCAACCTCCTTTTGAGCAGCATTTTGTACAAAGACTGAGTAGGTTTGGCTATGTTGCCCATATGTATAGTTGCAGATTGGCAAATAGGATTATGAACAGTGTGCCAAAAGGCTTCAGGAAATTGGGGAGACCTAGGATACGATGGGGCAAACAGTGTCAAACAGGAGCTTGTTAGAATTGGCCTAGAGTGGCCAAATGTGGCAGCTGTAGCTCAGAACAGACATGTCTGGAGAGTTAAAATGCACAGTCTGGTTAGACCTCCATAGCCCATGGCTGCATGAGGATTTTGTATGTATGTATGTATGTATATGCCCAGCACACAGTTGCAGATGGGTGATATTTACTACTAATTAGTGCCATCTGATGGGCTGTAATATTTACCACCAGTTTTGTATAAACAAGTTATTTTTAGTTGTGGTTTCAGTAGCCACAGAGCACTGTTGAATGCTGGGATGAATGATAAATTTTTTAGATATATTGAAATAATATTAAAGCCAAAAAATGCATAAAATGTGAAAAAAAAATAGCTGCATACTTTGCAATAATTTTCAGAATTTTCCAGTTTGAAAAATAGCAGATATTGGCTAATTTTTAGGAGATTTTTGTAACTTTAAGGAGAAATTTGTTGATAATAGTTCAAGTGAAACTTTTGAGCTAATCAATAATAAATTCACAAATTACTTTTTAATATATAATTGAAGAAATAATTTTATGGAAAAATTATTTGCCAATGAGTGGGATTTGAACCCATGTCTCCAAATTTCATGTCAGGTGCTCTCAACGTGGGGTACGCAGTAAAATTTTTTGTGGTACGCCGTGAGAGCTCAAAAGTTGCTAGATATATATTATATATGCTTTATTTTATTCTCATTGTTATACTATAACTATAGTTTTATCTATCTATACAAGGGGTATGCCAGTTACATACACATTTCCAGGGAAGCATAAAAGGTTGAGAACCACTGCCTTAGTGGTTAGGGCACTTGGCATTGGTTTGAATCCCATTCATCACCAAATCATTTTTTTTTCACAAAATTGTTTCCCAGTACCCTCGCCCTTATTATGGTGCTGAATCCTATCACTTCACATTTTTCTTGCATTGGGTGGGTCCGATTGTTTTACTTCTGAATATGACTTTTTTGCATGGCAAGGTCAGAAAGACCCCAATGACTCAGAGAAAATTGGGGGAAGAGGATACATATTAACAGGTAATCTCTGAATTTATTATTGATTAATTCTTGCATTAATAATGCTTGAGGGGAGTAATTTCTTTATTTAATATCTATATATTGACCAATATTGGATTAAATGTCAGTGCTGATGATAGCTTAGTGCAGCTATGGAGACTAGCCAGCTGATATTTTTCAAGTCGCCCACGAATATTGCTGCCCAAATTTCTGCCCAAAAAATACATTTTTTCTCTCTTATTCTTCAAGTACTTTGTGGAATACCAATTTTTCTTTCTTTCCCAATTTACCTTTACACTGTTTTCGAAAGTGTTCTTCAGTAACCTAAATTGAATTTATGATGACATTGACCCACATGATGGACTTTGTGCATAGGGGTAGATCAGGTTCTCTGAAAATAGACGCTACATCAGTAAACATTCTAATTATGAAACATTCTAATCAAGGCCAACATAGAAAAGAAACATTTGAGAAACTTATGGCAGGAATAAGCTACTACAAAAAATTTATTTACTCAAAGTTCTCAAGACTCCTTGGTTGTGTGCATGCAAGTTTTGTTATGAGTGAGAAAATTGCAAAATATTACAAAAATTAATCTGATGGCAAATTTGTAAAGGAATGCCTGCAAACAGTTTTTAGTATGTTTTCTCCAGAGAAAACATTTCCAGAGATCCTTTTCCAGATTTCTGGGATCTTATTTTTACTCCTTTCTTAACACCTCTTTCCCAACCAGAAATTGAAAAGGAATTTCAAACATTTGGTACTGTGTTGTACTTATTATTAAGAGATAATGCTCTGTTAAACCATTTGGTGTTCCTAACTCAGTGCCAGACACCTTTCAAATTTTTAGTGACCAGATTTTAACATTGGTAAAGCGGGACACCATGAGCGGTCACCATTGGTAAGTGGGACACCATATTTTATTGTTAGTTTATAAATTAAATTAATTTGATTGTTATAAATTAACTATATTTTAAAAATTATTTTAATTTTAATCCTATGTTTCTTTCTAAATAATAACAATACTAACTTGTATTATTTTTCCTCTGAATTTGCCGTAACGTAAGTCATAAGTGTCACAAGGCCGGTGCTAGACTTTTTGCTGCCACTATAAAATATAAATAATACGAGTACTGTCTGCTAAATTCAAGAAAATTTATGTATTTATGAAATAAATAAATAAATTACTTACCTAAATTATCTGAATAGCTGATTTGTTGACATCACTTGTTTAACTAGCACTAGCACGCAGTACGATGTGTATCGTCTGAGAGACAGTTACAAAATGTTTTCGTCGTTGCCAATACCAAAAAAATGCCATTGTTCATTAAGTCCAAACAATGGTGGTCGAATTCTAACAACTGATCAACAATGCGAACTTTGATAAGCAGTTCTCGATAATCAGTTCTCAACAATTATTTGTTATTATTAAAGTTTAACATTATAAAATTAACAAAAATAATATAAAACTCATATCCTGGCGAAATAGCCACATGGCCGCCGAAAACCGTATATTCCCTTCCCGTTCTCCCGCCGTTCACTAGCTTGTCGTGCATTCTTTCCAAAAATCGGGACTTTTTTAAAATGCTGCGGGATGCCGGACAAATTGTTAAAAATCGGGACTGTCCCGCCAAAAGCAGGACGTCTGGTCACTATATTCAAATTCGAAGACCTACTTGCCCAGCATTTCTCCTTAAGTTAGACAACCTCCCTAGAACATCAGTGTACTCTCTGCTTCACATTGTTCAAAAGTGCTCCAGTCAATTTCCCCTTGGATAACACAATTTGGTACCAAGAAACTTGAATTTATGGCAAATCGACCAATCTGCTTTTGAGCTGCCTCAAAAGAGTTCCTGAGCTCCTGGCTTAGTACTAAAACTGCATTAGCATATGTCAAGGTTGGTATTACAACACTTTTTCAAAGTATTTTTGAGACTCCAAAACAATTGTAGGAGAAAAATTGCTTTATTTTTAATAATTCTGGTATATCTTTTAAGGATCTGCTCATGTCAATAAAGAAAATCTTTTCCTACGTTAAATAACACTCCTAGGTATTTGATTTCTGACACCAGATCAACTGTATTTGGACCAAACTGAAAATCACCCAATCATCTATGTACAACTGAAGGCTAATACAACACTTTTATGAGGACTAAATCTCAAGAAGGACTCAACTCCACACTGATATATCTCTTTAAAGAAGGACTAAATTAATTCTAGATTCTTCAAAAATATAATATCATCTGCAAAGAAAACAGCAGGTACATAAAATGGAAAACCAGGAGTCAAAATATCTGGGAATTTTAGTCCAAGACTAATTTGAAGAATCTTGTCTTCTAAAGGTCGAAGATAAATCCGGAACAGAAGAGGCGAAAGAGGACAACCTTGTTTAACACTGCAATTGCTCATTACTTTGGCCGAATAAATTTTATTAAATTTGTAGACATATGAACATTTATTTGGGCATACATCTTCAGGATCTGAACAAAATTATTTGGAATTCCCAATATCTCATCCTTTTCCATAAAGTTGCTCTATCAATTGAATTATATGCATTTTCAATATCAAGGCCAGCAACAAATAATTGTTTGCCAGAATTGTTATAGCATTGGATAATTTCTGACAGCATAAACAAAGTCTTCCACCATAAACAAAGTCTTCCACTCTCCAATTTCTTTGAAAGCCATATTGCACTAATCTAATTATTTAGTTTTCTTCAGCCATCTCTCTTTTCTATCTTTTAAAATTGACATGAGCATCTTTAAATGCAGCTAACAAAATTAGAGTAGAGGTACACAGTGTGGTAATTAAAATTAAAGTTATTTAATTCTCTAATTAAAATTAAAGTTATTTAATTCTCTATGACACTGTTAAATGTTTTTAAGCACTTGAACACATGGACTGTGCTATCAAGTATCAACAATTATTAAGGAGAGATTTATGTACCATACCATAGAGGATGGGTAGTAACAGGGTCATAGAGAATTAAATAACTTTAATTTTAAATGCAGCTGGAGTCTGATAGCTACTGATATCCTTCTTGGACTTGCCATTTCCTTTGAATAGCAGCTTGATTTTAATATCAAACCAGTCATGAGGTATCTCTTGCTTTTCCAAAATTTCATTAAATATGTCCAAGACATATTTTACATCTGTTGCCCAAGCATTAAATCATTTCGTTTGAAATCTTTTCAATTTCAGCAGTTTTCCCTTTTCTCAGTTTCTTATTTGCTTTTTCCAGATTGGTACTGTGTTGTACTTATTATTAAGAGATAATGCTCTGTTAAACCAGCTTAAAACCAGCTGTTAACCTGTAAAATGCTCTGTTAACCTTAATTGAGAGTGAAATTTCTTGCAAAAGAATAGATTCAACTCTTTTAAAGTCTGACCTTTCATCCCCAGAATTTTCTGTAATTTCTGCTGCTGGTTTATTTTCCTTAAGAGCCCATCTATTTAGAAATTCATGCAGTTCTTTGTTGTTTCTGGTTAAAGAGCTATTTTCATCTCAAAGAGATGAGTAGTTTTCCCTGATGGAACCTTGTTTCATGTGTCTCCAGAATTTCTTCCCACTCTCCCTTCCACTTTCTTTGATATCCTTTGTAATTATATTGTTAATTCTTTTCATATCAGAAGCTTTTACTTTTGCAGCTTTGCCCTAAAACTTTAGCATGGGAAAAACTTTTCCCATGCTAATTGACTTCATCTACTGAGGCTTTACCATTTAAAAATTTCTTTTGAATATTTCTAATTTCTCTTCATTTTATTTTTCTAAGTTTAATTTAATTTTCCATTTCTACAGACCAACTGTATTTAACACTTTTTTTCTAAATTTAAGTGTGATTGCACTGCTTTTATCAATATGTGCTGCAACTTGCAAGATATTATGAAAATCTTCATATATGACACTTTCACAGCACTTTAAATATATTTCTTCTCCTATCTTTAAAAGATCCCCCTCACTAAAATTAACTTGTCTGCTTTCCTTACTCTTTGATATTTTATTCTTGACATTTGATTGTGGGGTCCAGATTACATTAATTAATCTATGGTCACTCCCAATGCTCTCATCTCCTGTTATATCTACCTCAAAAGCATTGTAATTTGAAGAAATCCTTCAGTGCACAGAACTAGATCCAATGTAATGGCATGAAGCTTACAAAAGTTTTTTCAGCTAATCCCCATCTATCGTTTAAGACTGATAAAATCAGCAATAAATTTGCTCATCAATCTCCCATTAGAGTTGATATTACCTTCTGTTTAAATCAAATGGGCATTAAAATCCCCCATTATCAGAAACTCTTTGATATTTCTTCATAAACTCAATATTATCTGCCTTTAAACAATTGATGATATTGGTATTCCAGAATAGATTACCCTCTGGTCGTATATATACTACAGCAAGAAAAGCTAACTTTTCCTTTCTAGACAATCTTTGGCCAGTGATGGTCTTTTTCTGTGCAGAGATGATCCAGTTGGAAGAGATTTTGATTCATAATAGTATTCTTGAAATAAAATCCAACTACACCTCCACATATATCATTAGATGATCTATTTCAACCATCCCATATCCATTCTCTTTTCTTGGGAGCCCTAATCTCATCTCTCATCCCTGTTGCTGTAAGAAGGAGAATATCAATCTTATGATTAATAACCACTATGAGTTCAGTCCACTTGCTTTTATTATTTCCCCCTTCTGCAATATTAAGGCAAGCAATTTGTAATTTGCTACTCTTCTCTGCTAGAGTTTTCCTTACCGAGTTCTTAGCAATTGGTCGAGAGATTCGTAGACAGGATTTACTGGTTACTCTAAAAAAACTTTGTGGAGTAAGGTCTTGAGACTTGTTTCTTGGGGATTTCAACTGAAACTAAAATAGTCCTGTGGTGCCTGATTTACAGATTGAGCAGGATTCTGAAGAGAAGCAATAGATGCACTAATTCTGTCCTGGTTATTTTTTTTTGAGAGATATTTTTGCTTTTTCTGATATAGGACGTGTTGGTGTCTAATTTTGGATTCTGGGAACTTGTATACAAGACGTATGCCCTGGAAGGGTTAAAAGAACATAATACTGACCTAAAGAAATTAAAATCTAATATAGCCTTAGCTTACACCATTATTACTAATAAATTACCCAGTTCTACTATGGATATTAAAATAATTATTTCTCCTCCCACTAAATTTCAATTGTCTTCCCCACTGTCAAGTATGGAAAATTTAATCAACATGAATCAGCATATCCTCTATAACACAAACATTCATCTACTGCAATCACCATGGAAATTATTACTCCGAGATTATCAGCTCCCTCTTCAAACTACCTCTAATGAATATGTAAATTGATATAGCAACAGGATATATAAGTCAATGATACGCTTACCTTCACTTGCATACCAAAGATGTGGTCAAATTAATTTACCATGGAACTTGTCTAGAACCATAGCACAGCAGATACATCTAGCAGCAAAATGGTAATGTCTGAAACCTTTTTTCAACTAGAATATACTAAGTTGCTATGATAAGCATTAATTACAGTAAAAGAAAATATAAAAAATTTATATATCTTTAATTCAATTACTCTATATCACTGTAATGGCTAAAAAAAGCTGAGACAATTAGTTGGAATTACTTTTATGTACAAAATTACCAGGATAAGCCTAATATAGTTTCTTGGTTACCTCCATCGTTTATATAGGGGAAGCACCTTCATTCTGGTGAGGTTGTGCCTTTCTCACAGATCTTCTCTATGGCATATTAACTGACAGTTTATTCTGTTTTAAATGAATAAGTATGTTAGAATAATTCCAAAAAATTTTGAAGTTTTTGTATGTTTCAATGGATGGCAAATTAACCGGGAATTCCATTTTTTGGGATTGTTTCTTCCATTCATTCTGGATAATCATGAGTCTTGTACAGAAATGAAATTTTAAACACAATTGCTATCTCTCTCTTCTTTAAAAGTTTTGTCTATGGCAGTACTAAACTTATATCATGGGGTTCTTTAAATATAAGGTTCACTATCCTCCTGTTCTATTGAAAACCTGCTGTGGGACACTCCTACTTACATTTTTTGTAAAAGAATCTAAACAAATAGTGTTGAGGTGCACACACTTGCACCCTTTTTTTGTCTTCACAGTGATCACAGATCAAGACTGATCTGAAACAAATATGTGAAATATCTTTGTCATCCTCAAGCAGCCATGGGCTACGGAGGTCCAATCAGACTGTGCAATTTAGTTCTCCAAGCAAGTCTGTCCTGAGCTACATCTGCTGCATCTGGCCACTTTACACCAATTTTAACAAGGTCCTGTTCGACATTGTCTTCCCACTGCATCCTAGGTCTCCCCCTCTAGAAAGAGGGCACACTGTTCATAACCCTATTCGCCAATCTATAATTATCCATATGGGCAACATGACCAAACCAACAGAGTCTCTCTCTGCACAATATGCTGCTTAAAGAAGGTCACCGACTCCTTTGACTAACCTCATCATTAGTTATAAAGTTGAACCATCTAATGCCCAAGATACTGTGTAAGCATCTAGAATCACAAAAGCATCTAGTTTCCCTGTTATCTTGTTTACATAGTGTCTAAGTTTCATTACCATAACTAACCTTAGAAAGAACCAAACTATTATGCAGTCTAATTTTCATCTTTAGGTGTATATGCCTATTTCTCCACACTCTCCATAGATTCTTAAAAGTCCTGGCAGCAATCCCTATTTGTCTGTTAATCTCATGCTGCACATCACCAGTATCTGTTACATAGCTCTGAAGATAATTAAGCTGTGACACCTGTTCAAGACTGTAACCATTCAGATTAACTGAATCACAGCTTGCCTGACCAATTTTTATCACTTTAGTTTTCATTGTTTATCACCAAACCTACTCTACTACCAGTCTCAGCAGCAGCTCTCAAATAATTCTGCCTCCTCTGCTCCTTTTTTCCTAAAAGTGTACTGTAGTTTCCAAAAAAGCATGTTTAAAACAGTCCCATTCTTCCTCAATAAGCAAACCATGACTGTCATAATGACTAAGTAACCTATCATGGTAAGCTTTAGCTATAACTGGGTCTTTCAGAGCTTCAGTATTAAAGGAAAATTTTTTAACCCTAGCACAACACTTTTTTGGTTTAAGTTGCAAGACACTTTTAACAAGGTAATGGTCAGATCCAATTTCAGCTCCCCTATATGCCCTGGTATTTCTAATAGAACTAGCCCACTTGCTGTTAATTAATATATAATCAATCATGTGTATTCTTATGCAGCCCATCACATGAAACTTGTGTGTACTTATGTATGTCACAGTATTTGTAATAGGTATTAGTTATAGTAAAATAATTTAATTCTCTATGACACTGTTAAATGTTTTTAAGCACTTCAATACATGGACTATGCTATCAAGTATCAATAATTATTATAGAGAGATTTACGTACCATGCATAGAGGATGGGAAGTAACAGGAGCTTTTTGGAATGCTTCTAGTGAGAAATTTAAAATTCGATGTTCTTGCCGGCAAGTGATGTCTCAGTGGAGATTAAGATAATGAAGACTGGTGCCAATGGTCTACCCGCATTGGCGAATGCCATAATTATTTATACTTTTTGATAGCATAGGGTGCTTAAAAAGTTTTAGATCCACGATGCACGTTTCGCGCCATTCCTATTGGCACTTCATCAGGTGGGAAGTGAGGGACTTAATGTAGGAGAGGCAGTTGGTTGGTGAATGCGGGGGAGGGGTGGGGTGCCATAAATTGACATGTTAGTGGTTCAGCTCCGAGGATCAGAGTGGTCGACCAAAGTGCAGGTGGCGGTAATGCAATCTACATGTAACAGAGGTTGGGAGAGTGTGGGATTATGGGAAATTGCCAAGATATGCATATGTTGAGGGAAGCATCAGTTTCTGGGTAGTAATTCATCTTTATAATGAGTGGGGCACTTTTAGTGAATTAATAAATTTGGTAAACTGAAAATTGGGGTTAAGACAATTATGTTATTGAGGGTCTGAATAATGGTTTTCTTATTGGTATTACTATAGGGATGTTTTTTTGTGGGGGGGAGGGGGCGGGAGCGAGTACATCGATCGCCAATTTTAGGATGTATGGATGTGTTCCAAAGGGTTAACTGGGTGTGTATTATTGCAGGTGGCAAATGGGGATCGACGATGAGAGAGGAGAGTGTTTATGGGTGCTGGGAATTTCCGAGGTGCATGTTATATCCCCTAAGTATCAGACACCACGCTGGGGGGAGGGGACAATATCTGTGTTGCAGAGTTCAGTCAGTTTTACGTTAATGAGAATGTTTTCTGTGATGGCTTGTTGGAATTTGGTAGGTGGGGATACTATAATTTTAGCGGAGTGAAAATCATTTGGCAGATTGTTTTTGGTGATTGCTTGAGATAGTGTGGTTTTTTGTAGTTTATTTAAGATGTCGTATTTGTGCTCTTTAAGTTGGGTCCCGTTTGCCACCTGCAATAATACACACCTACTTAACCCTTTAGAACACCTCCATACCTCCTAAAATTGGTGATCAATGTACCCCCCAGACCCCCCATACAAAAAAAAAAACCTCCCTATAGTAATACCAATAAGAAAACTATTATTCAGACCCTCAATAACATAATTATCTTAACCCCAATTTTCAGTTTACCAAATTTATTGATTCACTAAAAGTACCCCACTGATTATAAAGATGAATTACTACCCAGAAACAGTGATGCTTCCCTCGACATACACATATCTTGGCGATTTCCCATAATCCCACACTCTCCCAACCTCCGTTACATGCAGATCGCATTACCGCCACCCACACTTCCACTGACCACTCCGATCCTCGGAGCTGAACCACTGACATGTCAATTTATGGCACCCCACCCCTCCCCCGCATTCCCAACCAACTGCCTCTCATGCATTAAGTCCCTTACTTCCCACCTGAGGAAGCGCCGATAAGAACGGTGCGAAACGTGCATCATGGATTTAAAACTTTTTAAGCAGCCTATGCCATCAAAAAGTATAAATAATTATATCATTCGCCAATGTGAGTAGACCATTGGCACCAGTCATCATTATCTTAATCTCCACTGAGAAGTCACTTGCCGGCAAGAACGTTGGAATTTTAAATTTCTCACCAAAAGCATTCCAAGAAGCTCCTGTTACTTCCCATCCTCTATGGCATGGTACATAAATCTCTCTATAATAATTATTAATACTTGATAGCATAGTCCATGTGTTGAAGTGCTTAAAAACATTTAACAGTGTCATAGAGAATTAAATTACTTTAATTACCGCACTGTGTACCTCTACTGTAATTAGTGTTAGTTATGCCAAAACCATTAAGTTTACTTACCTATAGGAGTTGGGTTGGGTTGTTTTACCTCTGAGTGGCACTTTTTTGCACACAATGGGCTAAATGGTCAAGTCACAAGGACCTCAAAGGCTCAGAGAAGGTTGGGGGAGGGGACCCACTGGAACAGCTGTTAGGAGATGGTAGCCTCCTGTCAAGGCCATCTAGTGTGTTCTTTAACATGCACAGGGTATGACTCTCCCACACACGAGGCCATGGCTTAATGTCCCGTCCGATGGACGGCGGCCTTTCCAAACCCATCTGTGTCCCCTACTGATGGTGGGCAGGGAGTTTTGCGGAGATAAATCTCAATGCTCACCCAGCTGCGACTTGAACCTGGAAACTGCAGATTACGAGCCTGGCATGATACCAACTGAGCCACCCCTGCCCCACCTGTAGGAGATGTTGCCCATTGCCATTTCAGCTACCAATACCAAAAGGACCTATCACCCCTCCCCAAATGTCAGTTCTAACTTTGGCATTGAAATCACCTAGAATAAGGGTAATATCTCCTTTCTTGACACAATTCAAAATATCCTGAAGTTGTCCATAAAACTTATCCTTCTCATCCTCAACGGCATCATCAGTGGGGGCATAACAGCAGATAACATTCAAGTCTTTAACGCTTGTCTGAAATTTTTCTGTACGAAACCTTTCATTAATGCACTCATATCCTAGAAGAGCATCACTAGCGTGTCTGCTGAGAAGCAGACCCACGCCTTGGTGATGCTTATTGTCGTCCCTCCCTGAAAAGAGAAATTTAAGATTATTTTTAAGAATCTGACCTTTATCTGTTCATCTGGTCTCTTGCAAGCCGAGAATATCTAAATTATAATGGAGGAATTCTTGTGTGAGGACATCAAGAGAAAAAGCTCTGTGCAGAGTTCTCACATTCCAACTACCTATGGAGAGAAAATGGTTAGTGGGATGTTTAAAGAAACTATATTTATTGAGAGAGGGAATGCCAACAATATCAAACAGCCCCCTAATTGCAGGCATGGGGCAAAGACCCGTTCCTCCACCACTAAAGGCTGAAGTCATCTACACTGGAAGATTTTCTCCAATCTAGAATTTGACGATGCCAGTAGAAGCAAAGAGTTCAATTGCCTGCAATGACCTCTGCTAAGGATTATCCACTAGCTGATAAACATATCCTGTTAATCTATTCATTTGGGACTGTCAACCCACAAACAGAAAACACAGTGGAAGATTTTCCCTCCACAGAAGCCCACCAGTTCAGCAAATTCGGGATCCATAATCAAGCTCAGAGCCATATATAAGTCCAGTCTACTAGGTTTATATGGTCAGCACCAGGACCCTGTGTGGTTGACCACTCGTCAGCAGGGTAGAAAAAAAAGAAAAGTAGTCATAGTTGTTCAGCTCGGCAGCCCTCCCCTTCTGTTAACTTCCACAAGAGAGTATCTCTTTTGAAAGGTACTAACGACCTGCACCACGATAAGGCAGGGTCGGACATTAGATGCTAGACCTGGACGGTTCTGTGCGTCATCACACGGGATTGGTGCATAGCTCTCCTTCCAATGACTACCTAGCTACCATTTACAGACCGTAATATCTTACTATGAAGTAAAAGTCTTATACTTTCTTATGTCTGTGCCAGGAAACGACAGCCAACAATATCAACATTGGCAAGCCATCTGTGCCAGAGACAGGGAAGAAGACTCCTAACTGTGGTGGCATAAACATAATTAGGTGTATCCCCACCTTTAGTGGAGGAGGAACAGGTCTTTGCCCCATGCCTGCGATCAGGGGGCTGTTTGATATTGTTGGCCCTACCAATCTCAATAAACCTAATTTCTTTAAAAATCCTGCTAATTATTTTCTCTCTGCAGGAATGTGAGGACATTACATAGAGATTATTCTCTTGATGTCCTCTCACAGGAATTCCTGCGCTATAACCTAGATATTCTAGGCTTGCAAGAGACCAGATGGACAGGTAAAGGTGAGATACTTAAAAATAACTTTAATTTTCTCTTTACAGGGAGGAAGGATGGAAAGCATCACCAAGGCGTGGGTCTGCTGCTCAGCAGACATGCTAGTGATGCTCTTCTAGGATATGAGTGCATTAATGAAAGGTTTCTTACAGCAAAATTTCAGACAAGCATTAAAGACTTGAATGTTATCTGCTGTTATGCCCCCACTGAGGATGCCGATGAGGATGAGAAGGATAGGTTTTATGAGCAACTTCAGGATATTTTGAATTCTGTCAAGAAAGGAGATATTACCCTTGTTCTTGGTGAATTCAATGCCAAAGTTAGAACTGACCTTTGGGGAGGAGTAATAGGCCCTTTTGGTATTGGTAGCTGCAATGGAAATGGGCAACGTCTCCTACAGGTAAGTAAACTCAATGGATTCAGAATAACTAACACTTATTACAAACACCGCGACATACATGAGTACACATGGGTTTCACCTGATGGGCTGCAAAAGAATATGATTGATTATACATTAATTAACAGCAAATGGGCTAGTTCTGTTAGGAATACCAGGTCATATAGGGGAGCTGAAATTGGATCTGACCATTACCTTGTTAAAAATGTCTTGTAGCTGAAGTTATTTTGGCTACAAGCTGAAGTTATTTTGGCTATTTCTGAACTTAAACTTCATAAATCCCCAGGGGTAGATGAAATTACTACAGAAATGCTCAGAGCTGGGAATGTTTCGGTTACCACTTGGATGACTGAAATTTTGAATAACTTTTATGATAAAGGCATGGTTCCTAAAGATTTTACCAGAGCTATTATTATCCCTATTTTCAAAAAAGGTGATTGCAGTTCTTGTGATAATTATAGGGGTATCAGCCTACTCTCTGTTCCAGGTAAAGTTCTTTCTATGATTGTGCTTAATAGAATTAAGAATCTGGTTGACAGGCAATTGTGTGATGAGCAATGTGGATTCAGAAGTGGTAGGGGATGTGTGGATCAGATATTTTCACTTAGGCAGATTCTTGAGAAATGTTTGGAGTTTCAGAAACCTTTGGTTGCTGGCTTTGTTGATTTCAAAAAGGCTTTCGACTCTGTTGATCGTCATAATTTATGGTTGATTGTGAGATCATATGGTATACCAGACAAGTTAGTTAACATAATGAAAGCTCTCTGTAATAACACTAAGTCATGTGTGAGAGTTGGTAAGTCTTGTAACAATTGGTTTAGCATTACGTCTGGTGTTCGACAAGGGTGCATTTTGTCTCCTTTTCTCTTTAGTTTGGTTGTTGATTATGTTATGCGAAATTCACTTCAAGGGAAAGATTTTGACCTTAAATGGGCTGGAGATGCAAAAATTTATGATTTAGATTATACTGATGATTTAGCCCTTTTGGCAAATGATGTTGATGAGGTGAACTCTTTCATTCGAGCTGTTGATGAGACTAGTGGTAGAGTAGATTTGGTTATTAAACAGAGAGAAAGCTAAAGTGATGAAAATTGGTCAGGCAGGTTGTGATTCAGTTAATCTGAATGGTTGCAGTCTTGAGCAGGTGTCACAGTTTAATTATCTTGGGAGCTATGTAACAGATAATGGTGATGTGCGGCATGAAATTAACAGACGAATAGGGATTGCTGCCGGGACTTTTAAGAATCTATGGAGATTGTGGAAAAATATGCGTATACACCTAAAGACTAAAATTAGACTGTATAATAGTTTGGTTCTTTCTAGGGTTAGTTATGGTAATGAAACTTGGACGCTGTGTAAACAAGATAACAGGAAACTAGATGCTTACGCAGTATCTTGGGTATTAGGTGGTTTAACTTTGTAACTAATGATGAGGTTAGGCAAAGGATACTGCAACCTCCTTTAAGCAGCATATTGTGCAGAGAGAGACTGTTGGTTTGGCCATGTTACCTGTATGAATAATTATAGATTGGCGAATAGGGTTATGAACAGTGTGCCTAAATGCCTCAGAAAGAAGGGGAGACCTAGGATGCGGTGGCCATAATTTGTGGTTGATTGTTAGATCATAAGGAATACCTATAAGTTAGTTAGTATAATGATAGCTCTTTATAATAACACTGAGTCATGTGTGAGAGTTGGTACGTCTTGCAGCATGAGGATTTTGTATGTTTGTGTGTATATGTAGCATAAAGGTATAAATTTTATCTCGGGTAAGTGCTGAAAGTACTAACAGGAAAAAATAAGCCACAGATCATTTCATCAACAAGAATAAAACCATAATGTATAATTTTAAAATAGGTGTATTCAAGTTTATACAATAAAACTATTGAAAAGAATTATTAAGAAATGTGCTGTTAATCATGTGACTTTTGAGTTTGACTCTTCTTGACCATATTATTGAGATTTTCAGTGCATGTGAATTACATCAGTGCTTTCAAACTTTCATCTGCCAACCTGCTATAGTAGTTGTTTTTAATGAAAATCATAAAAAAAAATTTCAGAGTTGAATGTTGAACGAAAAAGCATCAAAAGCACTTTATAGAGCTGTTGGTTCCTGACCACTTTCCTGCCTTAGACTCAGGGAAATGGGAAAATGCAATTTTTTTGGTTATAAAGTAAAAAAAATAATAATAATAAATATCCCCTCAAGCAGCTTTTTGCCAAAGAGGTCTGACAGAACCCTGCCAGTTTATATGCCATATTAGAAGATGCTTTATCTGGGGCTTGGACCAGCATTGAGATTTATCTCCACAAAACTCCACCTTGCCGTTAATCAGTAGGGGATACTGATGGCTTGGATAGGCCGCTGTCCATTAGTTGAAACGTTAAGTTGTGGCCAGGATGGAGCCATATCCTGTGGATGGTCTTTGATGAGAGGCTACCATCTGAACCATCAACCTCCTCTGAATCCTTGGTATTGCTGTGACCTGGCCTTTTAGCCCATAGGGTGCAGAAAAGTTCCATTCAGAGGTAAAACAACCCAAAAGCTATAATTGCACCCACTGACAGTTGAAAAAATTAAAATTTCCAAAATTTCAAATGAATATTGCAAACGATATATTTATGCTGGAAATTTTGGTTGTGGAATGTGAAGATTATGAAGTTTCCATTAGCAACAATGCATTGACCTCTCAGACCTAGGCTGGGTGGATAGGAAAATGAAAATTTTGTGTTTTAGGAGATGATTGTTTTTAGAGATCAAAAAATATTTTTGAATTTGATAAGTATTGATGAACTGTTATGATTTGCACTTTCCAAATATCTCAGAAGCTACAACTGCACCCTCTAACATTGGAAAAAATCGAAAATTCCAAAAATTTTAATAAATATTACAAATGATATATTTATGCTAGAAATTTGAAATTTTAGTGGTGGAATGTGCAGGTTGTGAAGTTTCCAATGGCAGCAGTGAGTTTCCCCATTACGCCCAGGATGGGTGAGAAACACAATTGTTTTGCATTCATAGTAAGTACACAGAATACTTGTAGAAATAGACTTCAACAATTATTGCAAACATCTGAAAAAAATTATTGTTGATGAAGTGGGAATTGAATTCGTAACTCTCTAGATATATGCCAGAGCACTCTACCATTAAACCATGTATCAGGCACTAAAATCTTCCAGACCTATAAATCTTTCACTGAGATGTGGCAGACCTTGCACTATGTATCTAGAGAGTTACAGGTTCGATTCCCGTAACGTCAGCGATAATTTTTTTCAGATGTTTGTAATAATTGAAGTCTATTTCTACAGGTAATCTGTGTATTTACTATGGATGTATTTTTAAAAATAAACACTTAAGCATTATTGACCTCCTCATTAACATTTAATCATTAGCAACAATGGAAAAATTTTACCTCTCCTGAAATACAGATGGCACAGAGTCCACCACATCTCAATGAAAGATTTATAGGTCTTATTCTGGAAGATTTTAGTGTTTTAATGGTAGAGTGCTCTGGCATGTATCTAGAGAGTTGTGAGTTCAATTCTGCTGCATCAGTGATAAATTTTTTCAGTTGTTTGTAACAATTGTTTTAGGAGATCAATTGGAAAACTACTCAGCACATCTTTCTCAACATAACATTAAAGGAAATAGTTGCCATTCCCAATCATAGATGGCACCAAGCCCAGTTGCAGAAATCACGGGAAGATTGATGTCATATTAGTGAAAAATAGATGGAGTCAATGTTTGTTTAGTGGTCTTGGAACACTATGGCATTTATCTGGAGGGACTTGGTTTGAATACTGCACTTTGGCAAAGTTTTTTCCCGACAAAGATATTTATTGATTTATTGGTGTAAAAGTCAACATGTAACTCTGTGGATATTATTTATTGATTAAATCATTAACACTAATAGCGTGAAGTGACTGACTTATTTATTTATGTCTAACTTAACACAACATTAAAAGAAATAGTTGCCATTCCCGATCATAGATGGTATCAAGCCCAGGTGCAGAAATCATGGGAAGATTGATAAGTCATAGTGGAAAAAAGACAGTTGAAGTTAATTTAGTGGTCTTAAAACACTGGCATATATCTGGAGAAATGTGGGTTTGAATCCCACACGTTGGCAAAACTTTTTTTCCACAAAACTATTTATTGATTTATTGATGTTAAATCAAAAGGTAACTCTGTGGATATTATTGATTTGTTTTAATAATTCTAGAATCAAGTGTATTAAGTATTGCATGTATATCTTGTTTCAGTTTTATCTTTAATTTACAGTATTGATAAGGTGCCGAAAGTTACCTCTCCAGTTCTGGTCATTCATGGTACAGAAGATGAAGTTATAGACTTTTCTCATGGACTGGCAATATATGAAAGTTGTCCTCGAGCGGTAGAACCACTCTGGGTAGAAGGAGCAGGGCACAATGATGTTGAGCTGTATGGACAGTACTTGGAGCGACTCAAGCAGTTTGTATCAATGGAACTGGTAAACTGACAAATATTTCATTGTCTCCCAAAGACATCTAGTTGACATTTCAAAAATTCCAAAAGACAGTAAAAATTCAAGCAGTTTGAAATGATCAAGTGCTGTTTTCCATGTAGAAAATAAGAAAGCACAAAATTCCACAATTTTTATTGTGTTTTCAGTAGTTGGCAGTATATCAAACTAGAAAAATATTTTATAATTCTGTTTTTTACAGTTGCTCTTTTTTTGTATGGCCTGTAGAGAGATAAGGTCTGGTACCTTTTACATGGTTGTTTTTATTTAGTCTCAAGTTAGGCAAGGTTATGCACACACAAAAGCAAAGCTTTATACTGCTGTAAGAAATGTAACTAGCAGTAATTTTTCTTTCAGCATAAATATTGGTTTAAGTTCCCACATGTGTAATACCATTTTCTTGTAGATTTGTTCATTGTATTTATACAATCATGTCATTTCATTTGTTGTACAGATGCTGATCAATAAGTATTGACATGAAATTTTTGAAACTGAGACTTATAAAAAGCAGAAGTCATTATCAAAGTGTTTCATTGTGAAATAATATCTAGAATAAAAATGTATAATTTAACTTGTTGCACTTTAGGAAGCAAATTTTAAGTTCTTTCAAAAAGTATATAATATCTATTTTAAAATAGCCAAGTTGAAATACTTTATACACCAAAGTTTGAAGCTACCCATTGTAAATATGTTTAATAGTACTACATGCATAATTACCAAAGCCTTTATTATGGATCAGCTGGATTTCTTTAAATGGAAACATAATACATTATAATAGAAGCAAGCTATTAATATGTACTTTGGCATAATGAGTTTTATGCATAAACTCTCTAAACGCTGTATTAGTTCAAAAATAATTTATTTGAAATAGAACTCCAAGTATTACTTATTAATTTTTCTCTCAGAAAACTATTTTTAGAAAATCTTTATCATTAAGGCAAGTCATAATGAATATTACTAAGGCAAGCCATGGAAATGCAAACTACTGATGGGGACAACAAAAATTTGTGTGAGTAATATGAAGATTAAATATCAATCTTAATGGTTTAATTATTATATATGTGATTATCACATTGCATAAAGGTCGACACTTGACAATGTGATTTTTAAGTGGTGACCAGTGTCAGCAAGTTTAGTTTCAAAGACCAAAACTTTGACAGCCTTGAAGACACTTTTCTTCTTTGGGATCTAAAATTTCAGTCAATGTTACTGGATTTCTAAAAACAATGTTGATTCTTATTCAGTATGTTTGCCATATTGATAACAGTTCCTTATTAGAACAACAACAGATAGGAAAATTCTGAGCTCTAGAACTTTTGAATAAGTTTTGCTGTGAAATTTCACGTGAAGAAATGTAAGAATTTATCATTACAGTTGTGTTCATTGCTCTTTTGATTACAGTGAAATATAGTTATATGAAACTAAATGAACAAAACTTTTATTTGACACTTTATGCCCAATTTTAGAAAATTATTAGAGTTTATAACTGTATGTACCAACTTTAAGAATTATTCTGTATTTAGAATAGGTACTGTTGTTGTTCGGGATTTTTTTTTCCTTTCATTTAAAACTTGATTTTTGTTGGTATTTATTTAGCCTGTTACAGAATTGGGGATATTTAACAACAATGCTGCTGATTCTAGGAATTTTTCTTCAAAACATTTGGAAAATAAAGGAAGGGCTAACTTGCAGAAACAATAAAATGTTTGATCTAGTTTTTTTTTTTTCCTTTTAGTAGGGGGTGGGGGAATGACTAGCAGTGTTAATGTTAAATATTCAAGTTCTGCATAATTCTTGAAATAGTGAAACAATGTTCTTCATAGCTTAAACACGGGTTTTATCAGAGTACTTATACAATATAGTTTCATTCTTTCAGCAGAGAAATATTTAACAGTGTGCAGTTCAAATAATGTTATTAATAAAGGATTTACTGACTTCAGGCATTGCTCCATTGGTATCTGGTGTGGTCAGGCTCTGTTGTTGACCCTCCCACTTGCTGTTGCTGGTGCTTTGTTGTGGTGGTGGGGTTTCTTCAGGCACTCCTCCTTCATTGTGTAGTTCACTAAATCCTGTATTATGCTGTAGAGATGAGCTGATAGTGCACATTATTAGTGAAAGTATATTGTATTAGTAAATGAATCAAAATTTTAAATTTGATTTAGCTCACTATCTTTTCAAAGACACCTTTTTTCCACAATACTTGTGTTTATAATTTTGGAGCATAATTTCTCCCAACACTGTATTTAGTATTTCTTGTCACAGTCTAATTCAAATATAGCTGTAAACTTTGATATCTGAGCTCTGAATTGGTAAATTTCATCTGGGTCATAGAAGTAAGTCAGCTGTTGGCAATTACATGTTTCAATCTGCTCCCAATAATACAGAGAAATTTATTTACTTTGTTGTTTCATAAAGACTTTGCATCTTTTTTACAAATGTGTGGCTTTAAATATATGGTTGAAGACAGTGACTTTCAACTGTGGCACAAGGCAGCAGTCCATGTTTAAACCTTGTTTCAGTATTGTATTTCAGTGGTAACTCATTAATATCTCTCTCATGAGTCTGAAAGTGTCTTAAATACTGGCCATCAGTAATGGTTTATTTGAAGGTAAAAAACTTCTGTTTTCAAAAGTGTCCTACCTTGAAGATTAGGTCCCATTGGAAAAAAAAAATTAATAAGAATATATGTTGGTGTTACAGACAATGTTTTATATTCATTTCTCTGAATAATGTAATCAATGCAAAGTTATTTAAGATTGAAATATCTTATTACTTAAAACCCTTATTTTAATGAGTCACAATGGTTGCAAGTTTTGAAATTTGGAAAATGTTGAATTTTGTTTAAGATATCACATTTACACTGAATGGACAAATTATTATATACACCCACCTAATAACCAGTTGGTCCACCTTTTGTCTTCACAACAGCAGCCAGACATCTTGGTAAGGACTCAAATAGGTGTTGAAAACATGAAGGTGCTATTGTTGCCCATGAAGTGAAGATCGCCTATCATAGAGCATCCACAGTTGCCAATGGGAAGAGATCTTTCCGATTCATCCCGCAATTCTCAATGGGGTTGAGGTCTGGTAATCAAGTGGGCCATTTGAGTGTGGTAAACTCACTTGAATGCTCCTGGAGCCAATGGGTAGGCACTCAGGAAGTATGTGGTGTGGTGTTGTCCTGTTGAAAGATGGCATCATGGTGAGGAAAGAGAATCGTTATGAATGGGTATAGATGGTCAGCAAGGATGTTCATATACTTTGTGCCAGTGACGGAGGTCTCAATGAGTACGAGGGCCCCAAAGGAAGCCCATGTAAACACACCCCAAACTGTTACACTGCCTCCACCTGCCTATACGACCCCACAATGATGTTGGACAGTCTGCGTTCACCTCGAAAGTCAATTGCAGTCTACATCCACATTTCTCCAGCTGGTTTGAAGTTTTTCCGTTTGATATACACGTGCGACAGTGTGACATGGAAATCCCAATAGTTCAGCAGTTGCAATGATTGAAGAACCGGTCTTCCTTGCACCTACTATCTGGCCACGGTCATACTCACTTACATTGCTGCCTTTATCCATGATTACTTTTCTGTAACTGGTTTCCAATGCGTAGAGACCTGCTCTATTTATAGGCATGTTAGCCGTCCCATTGCCGAGTGGTTAGCGCGCTTGGCTACTGATCTAAGGGACCTGGGTTTGAGCCCCGGGTAAGGCATGGATGTATGTGTCGTTTTTCTGCTGAGGTCCTGCCATCCTCTCAGACCTTCTACTGTGGCATATAAACTGACAGGCTCCTGTCAGATCTCTGTGCAAGCAGCTGCTTGAGGGGGTATTTATTTATTTATTATAAATGTTTTTGAATGAAAACGCTTTAGGAATGAAGTATATAAAAGTCCTCTATAAGCATTTAAATTTTCTTACAAAGCAGCTTAAGTTCAGTATCCCACATGACTGGACATGATACTTCTGCTTTGCATATTGTTATCGGAGTGTATATAATAATTTGTCCATTCAGTGTATAATATGTTCACGGTGCAAAAAAAAAAATCTGAGACTTGTGCTTTATTTTTCTATTTCTTCTTGAAAAATATTGTTTTTTAGCCTCATAAGAATTTTTTAGATCTACAATTCAGAGTGACTTTTTTTAATCTTATAGGCTATTAGCAATCAATATACATTAGTATACTCTGTGAGAAAGAAAATTGGAAATATACTTATATGATCAATGATCCTTTCTTCTATGTCATTTCTTTGTATTCATTAAAAGCATAACCAAATAATCTAAAAAGCATTGTATAAGTGAACTTGTCATCAATTATTAATCTTAGAAAAAAAAAATTTGGGTTATGAATGAGAATTCCAGAAAAAAATAAACTGCAAAGTTAGAAAGCTGTTTGAAATGGATAACGTAATAAGCAGAAATAGACGTTATGATAAGGATCATGTTATAAATAATTTCTAGTGACAACATCTTTTCACTTGCCACTTCTTGACACTTAAATATCAGAAGCAAGGAAAATGTGTTCCTATTGCTTTTCTTTTTAACATACAGAGGTCACTTTATTATGTGTAGGCCATTTGATGTTAATAGTAACTCAGATATAGAATTCTATGACTTCTTAAATAAGCTTTCTATGACAAAATTGAAGATAATTTAAAGATATCATTGAAATCTATTTCAATCTTGGTTTTCAATATTTGTTTAACAGCAACAATTTAATACAATTTAATACAGTTTAAATACTTGCTCTGAAAATAAAAATAAGTTAAAACACTAACCATTATACTGCACTTTACTAACATATGCAAGAGTATTTTCAGCATTTTGTGTAATATGTTAATTTTCACCAATTTTGAATGTGTTTGCAGACAGCAAACTTACTAAATGTTTCAGCTTCCATAATTCATGAAATTATCTTCAATGATTTTTTTTATAATAAAAAGCTTGTTTAAGAAGTTATTATTGACCTAATAAACTGACTGCTGATTGTATGTAATTCGTATGAAATTTAATTGTTTATGCTCTGTGCAAAATTTAAAATGTTTCTGAATGAAAGCACTTCAGAAATGAAGTATATAAAAGTCCTCTATAAGCATTTAAATTTTCTTTGAAAGCAGCTTAAGTTATTTATTTTCATGCAAAATAATATTTTTCTTCTTATGTATACAAGCATAACTTTTGTATTAAATATTGCAAACAGCTAAAACCATTTGTGAACTTGTTATGGTTTACAATTAATTTTAATATGGGAGAAGGAACTATAATTTGGGAGTGTTTTATACTTTTTTTGTGTAAATGAGGTTTAGGATTTTTTCCAGTTTATATGGAGTCAGTTTAATGTGTTTAGTTTATATTTTCTTGTTGATAAATAACATTCATGTATGTGTTATCTGGAAATGATTCTGGTTATAGTAAAACCTGTCTAAGGCAGTCACCATTATTTTTGTTCTGAAAAGTTGCTTCTGAAACCCTAAATTACCTAGATTTAAATGAGGTATATTTTTATGTGCAAAAAGAAAAGCAAACCATATGTGAGAAACTTCCTTTATGTAAATATATACTCTACATAATGTATGTGAAGGGAAAAAAAAACTGATGATTTCCTTAATCCTTAAAATGAAATACCTGTCTACTTACTAGATCATTACAAAATTTTCGATTTTTTGGTGTAGCAAAAACTGTGACGTATGTAACCTTTCATTATTATTTACCCTTATGGCAAATTGCTTATACTTTATTATTAAAGAAAAAAGTCTGACAGACCAGTATTTATTCAATGTTTGGACACTTTCATCTAGTTGTATAAAAACTAGATGAAAGTGTGAAAACTAAATGCAAAGCAAAATATAAACTGATAAAAAAAAAAACCCTACTACACTGTGCTGATCTACAATTTGTCTACAATTTGTCCACTGAATAAACAAATTCAAATAAAACAGTAAACCCTTTCAAAGATAAGAAATGATTTGGAAACAATACTGTATGGATCTGCCATCAAATGAGGAGCTTTTAAATAAAATTTTTTCTTGCTTTTATAATTGAATAAAGTGTCGCTCTGTTGTGACTTTGTTATATTTTCTTGTTGATAAATAACATTCATGTGACATGTTTTAAACTTTGTCTTGCACTATTAAAACAATATTATTGCTGGAGACTTATCTCAGGCAAAGCATGGAAGTGGTTAAACAATAATACTTAGCAGTTCCATCATGACTTCATCAGAATTATGTGATGACTTTAAACTAATGCAGCTGTCTTTCATCAGGGCCTCTGAAAAATCTCTTAAATGCCCAAAATGGAATGCATGAAAATACCTAGCACTGCACTAATATGTAATGGTTGGTGTTCTTTAACCCTTCATGTGTTAAGCTTCTGTCTCGGCCTTTTGGACACTACAAGAAATTGTAAGTAGTGGTTGTTTGGTGGTGTTATCATATTAAATAACACTAGTGGACTAGCTACATGTGATGAGAACATATATCAGACATGTGACGAATTAAAGATGGAGCACTTTGAAAACATCTCACACCTAAAAAATCTGTTCCTGCATTGTTGTGCAAGGACTGATTTCAAAAAAAAAAATACAAGACATAAATGTGTGAAATCTGTGCAAAATATCAAGAATAATTAATATTTCCTTTTAAACTGTGTCGTATTTTAACACAGGTTAATGGTTTGATTGCAAAAGTAATGGGAAAAAATGTGAATCATGCATTTGTCATTATCAGGAAATGTGTAGTGGTCTTGTAAATAATATGAAAGACAGAACATGCATTGTTCTGGTATCTAATGATGTTCTGTACCTACACTTAGTGTATACAAGTGGTAACAGGCATTTCACAATGGCGACACAAGATGTGTGTATTCGTTCCATCATGCTGTATGAATTTAGAAATGGTGTCGGTGTCCAAGGGTGTTTGCATAAACTATGCAAAGCTTATGGAGATAAAGTCATCTCTGAAAGCACCTGTTACAGGTGGTATGATAAGTTCTAGCCAGGTGACTTTCAGCTCAGAAACTAACTTTGAAGCAGCTGGTTGAGTTGAACGATGACCGTTTGAAGGTGCTTCTGAATGAAAATTCGCATTTCACATATGGGGCATTGGCACAGCTACTGTACACCAATCAGTCCTTTGTGGTTCGAAATCTGCAAACACTGGGTTATGTGCCAAAACTGGTTCAAGGTGTTCTAAGTTCATGGTGAAATTAGCCTCCGAAGAGAAGCTCCCTACACCAGACCAAAACTGGATAGCTGGATCCTACATCAGCTGTTGTAGCACAACATGGTCAGGCAAATATGTCATAAGACGCAAAACATACCAACCGCAACAATTTTTGCTGGGAAGTCCAAAGACACGTGTGATCTCACATTGTCATGGGGGAACACAACTCCTTTACGATCTGGCCATTTTTCATCAATCGCTGCCTTCAGCCGATTCAATTACAAACAATACTGATCTGAAATTATGGTTTGATTATTTGGCAATAGCTCATAGTAAAGGATTTCCTTCCAATCCCATCACACACAGAGCATGGCCTTCTTTGGATGCAGGCTGACCTTCAGTTACGGTGATGGAGGCTCACCTTCCTTGCATCAGGATCTGTTGCTTTGTGACTGTTGTAAGAATCCATTTTTAATCACTAGTCACTAATGTTTCAAAAATTGTTCGTTTTTGTTGCATTGCAAGAGCGAATCACAGAGACACAGTCCATTAAGTGTTTTTCACTTAATTGATGTGGTACCCACACATCATATTAATTCACATATGTCTGCTGCTCCAAATGCCTTACAATTGATCTTTGTGATAGTTTTAGTATCTCAGCATACTCTCTTGTGGTGCTGTGCTGGTTAGATTGGTTTAATGTGGTGATTTGGTTGTTGTCAACCATGGAGGGCCTTCTTGAACGTGGGGCATCTTCCAGAGGAAAATTCTCAGTTCAGAACTTTGCGAACTACTTCTGACACATTCGATCGTTTACAGCATCATCATTGTACAGTGCAGAAATCTTTCTGGTTTGTATTGTGTTTTTACCTTTCCGAAAAAAAAAAAAACCGTAAGGTGTCAAAAATACACTGTTTCTTCCATTTTCAAATTGACCCTACACCAATATTACTCACTCAGTTTGCATGATTTGTATTTCAAAACATGGAAGCAACTTCCCCCTGTCAAAAGCATACACTATTTATAACTGCTAATGTGCGTGGTGTGCAGATCATGGCCAGTAACATCTCAGGGGAAAATGCGAACTTTTGGTTCAACCCAGTAAAAAATAAATAAATACCCCCTCAAGCAGTTGTTTGCCATAGAGGTCTGACAGGAGCCTTTCAGTTTATATGCCATAGTAGAAGGTCTGAGAGGATGGCAGGACCTCAGCAGAAAAAAACAACACACACAACCATGCCTTACCCGGGGCTCGAACCCAGGTCCCTTAGATCAGTAGCCAAGCGTGCTAACCACTCGGCCACGGGATGGCTCTCTGTTTTCTAATATATAATATATTTAACCTTTATTCCTGGTGAGCCGTATTTCAGTAATGGAAGTGACACATAGGCCAGAACATTCACCCTTAACATGCTGTATTTATAGAGCAGAAATCACTTTGTTGGCTGGGTTAATTTTGAAAAACTTCCAATAGAAAAAAAGAACAACTCTAAAATTTTAAACTGATATATCTTGAAAGAAATAGCATTTAATTCAACATAATAATATATAAACAGATTTACCTGAAACAGAATAATTATATAGTTCCATTTTTTTTTCTTGTACAGTACTGCTGGTAGTTTCATCAGAGTCACTATAATTCTGTTCTATTATAATGACTCTATTATTATTATTACAATATTAACTATTATAATTATTATAATGTTACTATAATTATTACATATATATGTTAACTATTATAATGTTAGTTGGTATCAACATTTACTACTAATTCATGCAAGTTATTTTTGAGGGGATTTCAAAAGATAAGGAAAATGTTTAATGGCAGGAGTTCAAAGAACATTCCATGAAAATTTAGTTTGGGACATAAAAGAAGGAAGAAAAGCAGCCAAAACACTCAGGTGTTCAAAAGGTCACTATAATGGCTGCCATAGCAATCTAATGGTCCCTTATTTTTTTTGCATTTTTGGCAAGTTTATTGAATATAGAGATCATCAGATTCATATTAATTATCAGATTTAGTTAGACTTATCTAAATTATAGATTTAGATTAGACTTTCAGGATTAATTTTTAAAAAAAGTTAATGGCCAATGTCTATGACAAAAAAAAAACTCTTAGAGCATATTATCCTGGGAACAATAGTACCCAACAGATATGAGACTGCATTTGGCACTGGGAATTATAGTGTCGTCCAAAACTTTAAGGGTTAAGAAATATTACATTTTTAGATACAAGGAATTGTGCTTGTGTTTCACAATTGTATCTGCAACATATTAGTGAAATGTAGAATGTTTATATTTAAGTTAGAACTGTTCATTTGCAGGTGGAGCAAAGAAATACAAGAAAGTATATGATAATTCTGTAATTTTGCCAATTTGCTTCTGTATTGCAAAAAAAATCTGTAATTCAATCGTGGCAATTGTATTCTACAATGTTTTTTTTTTAACGAAACGTCGTGGAAAATGCAGGATTATAATTAAAGCATTCCTATTCAGAACTGTCTAGAGCTCCATCCAATGTTCAGAGTAGTGAAATTTATTATATATACTGTCCACAATATGCCGAGAACGGCAAGATTAAAGTTTACATTTCTGCCACCAGGTCTGTCAGCTATTTAATGTAAGGCACTGTGATGCAGAGCAATTATCTTCTTACATGTAACTACATTTTCAACTGTAAAACATAGATATTGAGGCTGATGGTGAGCACACATGATGCCTAATCTTTTTTTTGTAGAAAGTTACCTATGTTTTCAAAGTATTCATGGTGTTGGGTGAATCTGCTGATCACAGTGTTGGAAAGGACCAACTGATGATTCTTATCAGTGGAGAAATACTATTGCAGGAGCCCCATTCTGTATGCAAATTGTTGTCTTAAGTCACCTTCACTGCTGAATTTCCGTGATTATGAATGTCATCAACACATTACAATATTACTGCCACATTACAGAACAGGTGCCATTGGTTGTTCAAAGAACAGGCCAAACGTTCGAATTTCGGCACAATTTATTTACAGAGTTACACTATAAATTTAAACTACAATGCTAATAAATCCTTGACATGGCTCAAAATTCGAAAAGTTTCCACACTCCTGATGTGAATGAACTGACAGAATTAGATAACTTTTGAGTAATGCAGATCATTTGGACAGATTCCTTCTCCGCAACTTCGAAGCATTAATGTCATTTTTCTTTTAGGCCTTAATCAGCACATTAATGTGACATGGGGTCATCCATCAGATGTAGTACTGTCCTGTATAGTGGAACATCGGATGGCATCATTCAATCATGTTTCCACTCTCTGTGACTTTCAGTGAATCCAAATGAACCTTCTGCAATGTGCGAGTTTCCATTTCCCAAATATGGCAGTTCTGAGAGTATACTTGGCCATTCATAGAAATCCATTTGTTCCAAGAAATTCAGCAAATGTCAACGAGCCACTGTCACTACTTTGTAGTTTTTGCATAATGTGAAGCTTATATGGATAATAGAAAAGAACGTTGCTTTCTTTACCATGTCTACTTTTCATGCCACAATGTTTTCTTTGGTGCTTTCATGCGAGTTTTGATAGTTCTACAACTGTAATGGTGACATCTTCAAGCTGAGCTGTCTGCACTGATTTTTCTTCCTGGTTCTGGTCTAACTGCAAGACTTTTTGATTTTTCAAAAATTTCAATCATCCTGCATATAGAGCATATGGTGTCCTTGGGCATTATCGCAGTTTCTTTCAATGTCAGTACGCTCAAATCAGTGCTATTGCATTATTGTTTTTCTCATAGTATAGCTTCACCATCAGAGTGCATGATGGGACAATGACATTTATCTGCTATTGGCAGCTGCTTCACTGCTAAAAAGCCTGCTTCTATGCTAAAAAAATTTGCAATATACTCGTATTACTGCACAATATTATTTCTGCCCCTAGTGGCAGAAGTGAACCAAATTATTTTTTTAGTCGCCACTTTCTCTAGTGCAATGATTATCAAACTTTTTTTGCTCATGGCACACTAAAAATTGAAGTTGGCAACAATATGTGAGACTCATATGCACGCTCAGTTTGCCTTCAATAATATCTATTTCTGTGGAACCATTTGTAAACAGAGCTATCCTATTCAAATTCTAATGTTATTGAGGTTAGTAACTACACGTTATGTGCATGTTTTGTGTTAATTTGATCTCTGACCTTCATCTTGTTCGTCATATGTTCTTCCACATCACAGTGCATATCATCAACCATAATATCATACTCAAATTCGTCTGTGTGGTCACTACTGTCATTTTTTGCCAATATCACTAAGATATCTAAGCTATTAAATATGTATTGAAATACTTCCGCTATTCACGCATTTATTTGTGAACATTATACTTATGAATGCTAGCATATGATCCCATAAGCATTACTATTGTACTGAGAGGATTTACTTCCACCTCTGCAATGATTCTAAAACTTTCTTTTGAACTTCTCTCTTGCTCACTATACAGTTTGGACCTTGCCCTTCAATCACCCTTTTGGCTATCTGGAAAAAAGCATTATGCCAATGTTGATTTTTCAAATGATGATATTCCCCGCCCTGCCCACGGTCAGTAGGGGACACCGATGGGCTTGGAAAGGCTGCCGTCTGTCGGATGGGACGTTAAGCCGTGGCCCCGTGTGCGGGAAGAGCCATACCCTGTGCACGTTAAAGAATATGCTGGATGGCCTTGACGGGAGGCTACCATCTGTCTCCCAACAGCTGTTCCAGTGGGTCCCCTCCCCCAACCTTCTCTGAGCCTTCGGGGTCCATGTGACCTGGCCATTTACCCCGTGGTGTGCAAAAGAGTGCCGCTCAGAGGTAAAACAACCCAACCCAAAGCCCACGGTCATTAGGGGACACCGATGGGCTTGGAAAGGCTGCCGTCCGTCGGATGGGACGTTAAGCCGTGTGCGGGAGAGCCATACCCTGTGCACGTTAAAGAACACACTGGATGGCCTTGACGGGAAGCCTCCGGTCAGCTGTTCCAGTGGGTCCCCTCCCCAACCTTCTCTGAGCCTTCGGGGTCCATGTGGCCTGGCCATTTAGCCCATGGTGTGCAAAAAAGTGCCTCTCAGAGATAAAACAACCCAACCCAAATATGGCATACGGCCATTGTGGCCGTATGCCATATTTGGGTTGGAAATGCTCTGACCCAGTCTGGTCAGAATTTGGCCTTTGTCAAACTCGCTTAACTCTGCTGCCTTCCCATCTGAAGAACAAGTAAAACACTGATTATCAGAGCTCAGTATCAGGTGCTATACCGTTTCATGACCTTTACACGCACTGTCATTTACCTGCAGTTGCTTTGATTCACATAAAGATGCGCTGGTAATATAATGTTTTGGCTCTTTGGTGTATATGGTTTTAAATGCATTGCATTCCTTACTAAACCCTCAAGCTCCCCAATTCAACATTTTTTTCCCTGTGTTCAACAAATTTATCGGGGGGGGGGGGGGGTTCTTTGACATAATTAATTTTTTGGTTGTTTGATATGATCCTTCTGCACTTATATAGAATTAAGATTTACTAAATAATTATAACAAGTTGATCACTGTAAAATGTCTATGTAAATCTCTCCTTTTACAATTTTAACATCACAGAGTTCTTTTAAATTGTTCATATGTGCAATAAATGTAATTAAAATTTAAAAAAGAGATATAAGAAGTGAATTAAGAAAATTGAATATATATTCATTTCAACTTTCATCAAAATTCTTCAAAATTCATTTTTGATGTCATAGCATCAAAGTTGGCTACAACAGAATTATGCCAATGGGTATAAATTTGCAATGTTTGCAAAATATCAAATCTCTTGCAAATTTTGAAATTTTAAGTAAATGATAAAAAAGATAGTAAAAAAAAAAATGCACATTTCATTTCAATTACAAATATACTGAAAATATATTCATGATTCCTTCCTGCTTAGCGATTGAGTCTCACAAAGTTGCAAGAAATAGCAACAAGTACTCTGACACAAGGCCCTACAGTATAAGGTAAACCACGTGGAACAGGTAAGGATGATTACATTTCGAAAACTATTGTTACAAATCAAGCTTTTACTAATATTTCTTTTTTTAGGAGTAGCAAACAAATCAAAGTGCTGAAGGAGAAAAAATTAAAGTACCTGAAATTCGATAGCTTATCCATTTTCTTACAGAAGCAATGCGCTGAAAAGCGAGATATGCGCAGAGATAAGTCAATCCTAGATTACAGACCGCTGGTTTCTGTATTGCCGCTGCAAGCATGTTTCTCAGCAGTTTATGTATCTGGAGCTAAGTGGCGCTAGTAGCGCAAAAAAATTAATAATAATCTTTACTCATATTCATATTAGTTATACAAGAGTTTAAACAAATGACTCCCAAACATCTGCTTATCTGCAGGAGTGAAGAATAATAACGTTACATGAAAATACATAAGATATAGTTTAAAACAATGTCATCGAATTATGTGAATTTCAGTGGAAGTTCCATTGTGGTGGCTGAAATTTTTACATTGAATGTGCCTAGAAAAAATTTTTTAGTCTTATTTTTGATTTCTTTAAATTTGTTTAATAAAATAATAATTGGTAATTTATTGAATACGTAAGGTACTGTATATGCCCATATACATTTCCCGTAATTGTTAATATTTTTGGAAGTTGGAAATAATTTTTGGATTATAACCTTGTGTTTTTACCATGAGAGATTTTAGATTTAAATTGATTGTCAGCAATGGATCTTGGGTACTTTTGATGGTCTCTGATTAGGATTAGCTAGTAATCAGTATGAAATATCACTTAAATTGAGAATATGCAGTCACGCTGAAAACCAGCAGAGTTATGTGATTAAATTATTAACACTGGAACCCTGTGAAGTTGACCCCTATAAAAGGGTAGGGAGAAAAGGCCATAAAGGACCAGATCAGTAGGCCAACTGATCTAGTAGTTCCCCCCATCCATTCCCTTTAAGAGGAGAGAATCTCATTTGAATGGTGCTAATGCGCGACTAATTCTGTGCTTCATAACAGGAATTGCGCACAGCTCTCTTTCGAGTGTACATGCTAGTGGTGTTTAATTGATGTGATGCTTCTCTCACGTTCTCCTATCCATAGAATATACCCATACATTAATGGGCTTTGAAAGTCCATCGGATGGGACGTTAAGTCGTGGCTCCGTGTGCGGGAGAGCCATACCCTGTGCACGTAAAAGAACACACCAGATGGCCTTGACGGGAGGCTACCATCTGTCTCCTAACAGCCGTTCCAGTGGGTCCCTTCCCCAAACCTTCTGAGCCTTTGGGGTCCTTGTGACCTGGCCATTTAGCCCATGGTGTGCAAAAAAGTGCCGCTCAGAGTAAAACAACCTAACCCATGGCAAGTATTCTTATTCTGCACAAGACCAAGAGAAAGTTTCATTGTATTTTGGTAGTAATTTTTTTCAGCTGTCTGTAGTAACCAAAATAAAAACAAAATTATTAAGCATTTGCCATATAAAAACAGAATTTTGTCCTTTCTTTGAATATTAGCTGTAGTAAGTTAAACTATGATGTTTATAATTTGCATACTTCCTGCTCTATTTTAAACTCTATGGGTTTATTTCATGAGAAAGTTACTGCATGAGGAACAGCATTCAATGAAGATGGACTCTTGTACTTGAAGCGTTTTCGAATAAACATAAATTAGAAATATATAATGTTGTCCCACATAATTGGGAAAAAGTAGAGAAGACTTAAAATTCCAGAAAAAAGCTGAAATAAAGTTGCAGTGCAAGTAAGACTCTGATAACTACTGGATTAAATAGAAATGCGTTATCTATAGAAATCCAGAGGAGAAACTAGATCCAATGGGTGCAAAGGGGCCATGGTACCCCTTTGAGAATACTAGTAAATGGAATGGACGTAAAATAAATATAAAACACATATGCAGGGTTTATCCAAAAGGTGGAGAGTGTGTTATATTGCACATAGTAATGAAAAAAGCTCATTGAACATTGTGCCAGAAACGTTCCCCTTCCGAGTTATAGCACATATTGAGAATGCAAGTAAAAGCAGTGAAAGCCTCACAAGCCTTTAGCAGCAGTGAAAGCCTCACAGTAGCTTCTAATCAACTATTGAATACGTTTGAAAATGTCCTGGAGTGTTCTAAATTCTTTGACAACCATCCGTGATATGTTTGTACAGAACTTGTGTATTTTGAACGTGGGTAGTGCAAACATCAGCCTTAATATGTCCCCATCAGAAGAAATACAGTCGATACAAATTGGGATTGCGTACGGGACATACAGTTGGTCCACCTCTACTAATCCAATGATCCGGATACATACGATAGCAGCAGTGAGGCTAAACTGTGCTAGAGCTCCATCATGCATGAACTTCGCATGATAGCGTGCTCATAATGGAATGTATTCCAGCAATGCAGGTACTTCTGCCTGCAAGAAATACGTGTATTCTAATTATATTCTATAAAAAAAATCGTCATCTAATTGCGCGTTTGTGTTACAAAAAATAGACCGATATAGTAGTCTTCAATGATAGCAGCCCAAAGTTGACAAGAAACCTCTGCTGAGACAGAGATTGAGTGATTTCACGAGGATATTCTCGTGTCCGTGCTGAATATTTTCAAAACTCAAAATGCATCTCTTGTAAATTCATATTATCAGTGAAAAGCAGACAATGGGGTAACAGGGCTCGATGAAAAGTGTGATTAAAAGTATCGTCCCAGTCAATAGGGGCCTTACGTAATTTTTTTTTAATTATTTTAAGGTAGTAATTTTTTAATCGCCTCAGACGAATGTTTCGGTAAAGTAGCAAAATTTTCATATTTCGGTTTAGCAAAATAGCTGATCGCATTCAGAACTTTGCTCCAGGGCCCCCAATTGCTTAATCCGATCTTGTTCATAAATCATAAAAATTAACATCTGTAGTGTGCAAAGTAATGATAGTTGGATACACGTAAGTGCTTAAAAGGAACAACAATAAATGTTTAATGGCTGGCTTTAGGGTCAACTCGCTCCTTCTATATCAGTGAGGAACGATGAATTCCGGAACATTTTATACATTGACAAATTGCCTTCTTTTTTTACTCTGGCGACCATCTGACAAAACGCCACTGAATTTAGAAAAATATCGCTCTGCATTCAACACTTGAACTGAAAAACATCGAAGAATCACTATCATAACCTGGGAAATCGTTCTTCTTGAGACAACCAGAAGAGAATTGTAAGTGTTATTTAATTCTTTAACTGTTTTTCCAAAGGATCGATATTCGCCATTTAAGTTCTGTAAATGGTAGCTAGGTAGTCACTGGAAGGAGAGCTGTGCACCAATCCCCTGTGATGATGCATAGAACCGGCCAGACCTAGCACCTGATATCCGAACCCGCCTTCTCGTGGTGCAGACCGTTAGTACCTTTCAAAAGAGATACTCTCTTGTGGAAGTGAACGGAAGGGGAGGGCTGCCAGATTAGTGTGGCCTACTGATCTGGACAACTATGGCTACCTTTCTTTTTTTTCTACCCTGCTGAGGAGTAGTCAACCACACAGGGTCCTGGTACTGACCATATAAACCCACTGGACTGGACTGATATATGGCTCTGAGCTTGATTATGGATCCTGATTTTGCTGCACTGGTTTGCTTCTGTGGAGGGAAAATCTTCCGCTGTGTTTTCTGTTTGTTTGTGGGTTGACAGCCCCAAGTGAATAGATTCACAGGATATGTTTATCAGTTGGTGGATAATCCTGAGCAGAGGTCATCGCAGGCACCTGAACTCTTTGCTTCTTCTGGCATCGTCAAATTCTACATTGGTCGAAGTCTTCCAGTGTAGATGGCTCCAGCCTTTAGTGGTGGGGGAACGGGTCTTTGCCCCATGTCTGCAATTAGAGGGCTGTTTGATATTGTCGGCATTCTCTCTCTCAATAAACATAGTTTCTTTAAATGTCCCACTTACCATTTTCTCTCCATAGATAGTTGGAATGTGAGGACTCTGCACAGAGCTTTTTCTCTTGATGTCCTCACACAAGAATTCCACCGTTATAATTTAGATATTCTCGGCTTGCAAGAGACCAGATGGACAGATAAGTCAGATTCTTAAAAATAATCTTAAATTTCTCTTTTCAGGGAGGGACGACAATAAGCATCACCAAGGCGTGGGTCTGCTTCTCAGCAGACACGCTAGTGATGCTCTTCTATGATATGAGTGCATTAATGAAAGGTTTCTTACAGCAAAATTTCAGACAAGCGTTAAAGACGAATGTTATCTGCTGTTATGCCCCCACTGAGGATGCCGATGAGGATGAGAAGGGTAAGTTTTATGGACAACTTCAGGATATTTTGAATTCTGTCAAGAAAGGAGATATTACCCTTGTTCTTGGCGACTTCAATGCCAAAGTTGGTACTGACTCTGACCTTTGGGGAGGAGTAATAGGCCCTTTTGGTATTGGTAACTGCAATGGACAACGTCTCCTACAGGTAAGTAAACTCAATGGATTCAGAATAACTAACACTTATTACAAACACCGCGACATACATGAGTATACATGGGATTCACCTGATGGGCTGCAAAAGAATATGATTGATTACATATTAACAGCAAATGGGCTAGTTCTGTTAGGAATACCAGGTCATACAGGGGAGCTGAAATTGGATCTGACCATTACCTTGTTAAAAGTGTCTTGCAACTTAAAAAGTGTTGTGCTAGGGTTAAAAAAAATTACTTTTAATACTGAAGCTCTGAAAGACCTAGTTATAGCCAAAGCTTACCATGATAGGTTACTTAGTCATTATGACAGTCATGGTATGCTTACTACTGAAGTTGAGGAAGAATGGGATCATGTTAAACAGGCTTTTTTGGGCACTAACAGTACTCTTTTAGGAATAAAGGAGCAGAAGAGACAGAAATATTTGAGTGATAAGGCACTTGAGTTCGTTTCGAAAAGTAGGAAATGCAGGAATGTCCTTAATCAGTACCCTACTAGTCCTAATGGAAAGGATTACAGAGAGGTTAATAAACATGTACCCTACTAGTCCTAATGGAAAGGATTACAGAGAGGTTAATAAACATGTAAAGGATTAGTTAGCTGCTGATAAAAATCTTTGGCTTGATGACTTAGCTGACAAAGCCGAGGAAGCAGACAACACAACAGCAGAGAGCTGTACCAGATAGTTAATGTTTAGTGTCGTAGAAAACGGACAAGGTATACAGGGATTGAAGGATAAACAAGGTAAGGTTATAGAAGGTGAGGATTCTGTCATGGCTAGGTGGGCTGAGTATTTCAGTGATATTCTAAACAATGTGGTTAGTTCTACTCACATTGTTTGCAATGATGATAGATGCATTGGTGGCTTTAATGTTGGCCCTATAACACAATCTGAAGTTATTTTGGCTTTTCTAAACTTAAACTTCATAAATCCCCAGGGATAGATGAAATTACTACGGAAATGCTTAGAGCTGGGAATGTTTCGGTTACCACTGGGATGACTGAAATTCTGAATATCTTTTGTGATAAAGGCATGGTTCCTAAGGATTTTCCCAGAGCTATTGTTATCCCTATTTTCAAAAAAGGTGATCGCAGTTCTTGTGATAACTATAGGGGTACTAGCCTACTCTCTGTTCCAGATAAAGTTCTTTTCATGATTGTGCTTAATAGAATTAAGAATCTGGTTGACAGTCAATTGATGAGCAATGTGGATTCAGAAATGGTAGGAGATGTGTGGATCAGATATTTTCACTTAGGCAGATTCTTGAGAAATGTTTGGAGTTTCAGAAACCTTTGGTTGCTGGCTTTGTTGTTTTCAAAAAGGCTTTCGACTCTGTTGATCGTCATAATTTATGGTTGATTGTGAGATCATATGGTATACCTGACAAGTTAGTTAACATAATGAAAGCTCTCTATAATAGCACTGAGTCGTGTGTTAGAGTTGGTAAGTCTTGTAGCAATTGGTTTAGCATTACTTCTGGTGTTCGACAAGGGGCATTTTGTCTCCTTTTCTCTGTAGTTTGGTTATTGATTAAGTTATGCGAAATTTGCAAGGTAAAGATTTTGGCCTTAAATAGTCTGGAGATACTAAAATTTCTGATTTAAATTTTGCTGACGATTTAGCCCTTTTGGCAAATGATGTTGATGAGATTAACTCTTTCATTCGAACTGTTGATGAAACTGGTACTAGAGTAGGTTTGGTTATAAACAGAGAGAAAACTAAAGTGATGAAAATTGGTCAGGCAGTTTGTGATTCAGTTCATCTGAATAGTTGCAGTCTTGAGCAGGTGGGTGTCACAGTTTAATTATCTTGGAAGCTAAGTAACAGATAATGGTGATGTGTGGCATGAGATTAACAGATGAATAGGGATTGCTGCCGGGACTTTTAAGAATCTATGGAGAGTGTGGAGAAATAGGCGTATACACCTTAAGACTGAAATTGGACTGTAAAATAATTTGGTTTCTTTCTAGGTTTAGTTATAGTAGTGAAACGCACACTTTGTAAACAAGATAAATGGAAACTAGATGCTTTTGATTCCAGATGTTTACGCAGTATCTTGGGCATTAGGTGGTTCAACTTTGTAACTAATGATGAGGTTAGGCAAAGGAGTTTGCAACCTCCTTTAAGCAGCATATTGTGCAGAGAGAGACTCCGTTGGTTTGGCCATGTTGCCCGTATGGATAATTATAGGTTGGCGAATAGGGTTATGAACAGTGTGCCTAAAGGCCTCAGAAAGAAGGGGAGACCAAGGATGCGGTGGGCTGACAATGTCAAACAGGACCTTGTTGGAATTGGTGTGCAGTGGCCAGATGCAGTAGATGTAGCTCAGGATAGACTTGGTTGGAGAACTAAATTGCACGGTCTGGTTGGACTTCCGTAGCTCATGGCTGCTTGAGGAGGAGGATGATGAGTCTTCGAACATAGGTATATTGTTCAACACTCTATTATCAATATTAGTCGCAGAAATGCTTAAGTTCTTCAGTTGATTGGGATCAGAAAGTCTACGTGCATTTGGAAAAGCTGTCCCAGGTTGACGAAATGCACAGTTTTCTTCGTCACTGAAATATTGCCAAATTTTTTCCGAATATGAACGGAGTGCTTTTTCCGAATGAGATCCCATTCTTGACTTTTACTGAGTAATTTTAGTGCTAAATCATTCATTTCATTGCAGACTTTAAGTGCTGACATACCAGAACTTTCAAACAGATTGGAAATATTTGGTGCATATCTCTTGATTAGGATCATTTTTTAAGGAATCATTTTTCCCCTCGGTGCGAGATCCTGTCCGTGGTAAGATGACTACGTTGTGAAGGTTCCACTGGCTTGGGTACCTTCACAGGGTCCTGAACGCTCGCCCACGTGTTTGCCATGCATGGATACCCATGTCCCTAGAAAGGAGGATCTTTGCTCGGGGGTCCCCATTTTCTCAGCTCATGACTGGCGGGATCGCCTTTGGCCATTGGGGAGTCTGTCGATTGCGGGGCTGGGCAGCAAATTCCGGCACCGCTGCTATACACTAACCTCTGCTTCAGGTAAACTGGAGGTCCTGGGGTGGCACTCTCAGGATCAATCAGCTGGTGGGCTGGACCTGCTAGGGCCAACCGTGCAGTAGGTGAGTGCCTGACGCCCGGGCACTGGTTTTGCGAGAGTAGTTAATCGTTTACCATCATAGTGCATATCATTTGGCGCAGTCTGCGACAGCATAATCGTTTATATGCCGAAGAAGATGTCCAGGATTCTAAAAGAAAAAAACGAAAATTTCCGCTGAGAGAAGGAAGAGAAAGCGCAATAAATTTAGAAGAATTTGTGTTTCGGTGTCAGTGATTCCGTGAAAGTAAGGAAGCTGCAAGCAGTTCAGTAGGCTAAGTTGCATCCAGTTCGGTGTTCTACAGAGTGCATTTCCCTGAGTGACAAGTGGTCAAGATCATTGCTGAGGTTCTGTGTGCCAAGATCCGTCACTGTGGAACTTCCTAGTTTTGGAAGGAGACTCCAGGTACAGCAGGCAAGTGAGCAGAGCCGGTCTTTGCGGGAAGGAAAGGTCTGGGTTTTTTCTGACTTAGACGATTAGCGCTGTAAGAAAAGAAACTGGCCTGGATGGTAAAGAAGAGGATGTTAGGAAAGGGAAGTTAGGGAATTTACTTGGCAAGTGAAAGAATATATGGGTAGAGTTGAAGGTAAGACAAAAGTGGAAAATTGCAAGTAAAAATAACATCCAGCAGAAATTAAAATTTAGCAGTGTAGGTGATTGAGAGGACAATTCAATAAGATGGAATAGATTTCAAAGGTTTAATGCAGGAGGTGATACTAACTCTGATAGTGATATAAAGTTTAATGAGATTAATAATAAGAATATAAAAGCAAAGTGTTTGTTAAAAGAGGTAAATTTTGTTCGATGAAAGCAATTATATGCCTGAGAAAGGCAAATGGTGTAATAAATCTAAAGGTACTATGAGAGAAATATTAGATAATACTGTATACATTATTAAGTCATGCTGTTAGTAGCTTGGAGAATAATAAATATGGCAGTACTTAAACTAGCAGAAAAGTTAGTGATGAGGTTATGTCGTAGTTTCTAAAATTTGATGATGTTGAGAAGGTTTATGATGTAGTAAGATCTAAGTTCCGATGAAATCCTGTTTATGCCTAATAAAAATAAATACCCCGTCAAGGAAATGCTTGCCACAGAGGTCTGACAAGTAGTAGGTGCCCCACTTTGGGGCCAAATGACCTTTTGACCTTGAAGGTCACGCAGCAGTCAGATGACCCCCAAAAGTCCCGTGATTTTGCCGTTCGTCCGCCATTTTGTATTCTGACGTCATATTCTCGAAAAGTTCCTCGATTTTCCCGCTATTTTGTATAATGACGTCATATTCTCGAAAGGTCCCGTGATTTTGCCGTTCGTCCACCATTTTGGATTCTTGCATAGTTGAGTCATCCCCCTGTTTGACCAAGTCCCTCCAAAAGTCCCGTGATTTTTCCGCCATCTTGGATTCTTGCATAGTTGAGTCATCATCCCCTGGTTGACCCAAACCCATCGTGAAGCAACCGTCCCAAATATTTTTATTGCAGCGCCATCTAGTGTTTCTAGTGTTTAACTATATTTATAAAAAAAGTCTCCCACCGGTGGGTTCGATGAGTCATCCCGTTCATCAAAGTTTCTTTTGTGAAAACGGAGGGTAACGATGATTCACAGGGACACGTTCCAACACGTCGACAGCCAACGTCTCGAATTACGTTGCCAGATATTGGATTGTTCGAAAACATACCCCTGGTGTCTAAAACACGTATTATATTTTAATCGTAATTTAAAAATATCGGAATTTTACCAGATAGCTCCATCTAGCGTCAGATCTCGACCAATGGAAGGCGATGACAGGATGACTTCACAGGTTTAAGGTATAAGTATTACCGCTTGACAGCTGATAAGACATTAGTTGTTCAGTATCGTAACCATGGCCTGTGTTAAGCGTTCCCTGACCGGTGGCGAACTTCCTGCGAAGCGACTTGCTCTTAGAGATGATGATCAGCATATGTTTCAGTTAGGCTCTGATTTGTTTGCGAATGTTTGTGAGTACAAGAACTATCCCAAAGTGCACATACGTCTGTTCAAGAGGTTTAGTGATAATTCGTTAAAACTGTATCCTACAAAAGACGGTGTGATGTTGTCTGAAGAACAGTGGCATGGACTGGTTTCTTATGTAGCTACAATCGTCGAAGCATTCAAAGATATCGAATACGGCGAGTATGAACTGGACTCTACGGTTTGTTGCGTCGTGCTCAAGGGTAGACACGGGGTGCTCATTACAAAAACTATTCCCCGTGATGGTGCTCCAATGTCTTCATCGATTCGTCTCAGCGTCGAGCAGTGGGAGAGGCTAACAGATTCGTGTGACTCAATACCTACAGTTTGATGGCCATGAAGTTTGAAAATGGTAAATTTTCGAATGCCGTGTGGAATGCAGAATTAGCTGCAAACCTTCCTCGAAGAAGCCTATCTAATGATCAGCCCTACGAGCAAGACAGCGGTGATTCAGTAAAGCTTATGGACTGTTTAAAGCAGACTTTGAATACAATCGTCAGAAAAGAACTTTTTACGATTCTACGTAAGAACTGTATCGGGTGCGAAGTGGATCATTCGAGTCAACTACGTCATTCGTGCCTTACCCTAACCGATGAATCAATTGTTGACTATTTCACAGAAGCAGTAAGAAACATTCATTTAACGGATATTGCTGAACGTTTTGTAGAAGAATCAGGTATTGAATTAAATCGACCAGCTAATATCTCATTTATGTCTGAATTGAACTTTCCAACGTTACTAAAAGAGCTGCACGACGAACTGGTACATACATCTGAATACGTACTAACTAAATATTAATGTGACCTTAATGTTATTCTATTGTAAAAATAAGTGTTAATATTTTATGTTAATAAATATGATTGTCTCTCTGATATTTATGTCGTGATTTCTTTCTTCGTGTAGTTAACATGAATTTTAAGGTTAGCATTGAAAGTGTTAATATCGTTTGCTGTAATGAACGTTCTCAAGTCTCTGTATCAAGACCCAGCACAGCCCGCAAGTTATGCTGGGGTGGATGCTTTATATCGTGCTGTAAAAGAAAGGGACGGGAAACTGAAGAAGGCAAAAATAGCGGAATGGTTGAGGGGGAAGGAAGCTTACACTATTCACAAACCCGTGAAACATCGGTTTCTCAAGAACAGAGTGATAGTGGGGTGTAAAGACGAACAATTTCAGGCAGATCTGGTAGATTTGTCATCTCTTAGTAAACATAATGACGACTACAAATATTTACTGACATGTATAGACGTGCTTTCGAAATACGCATGGGCAGTCCCTTTAAAACAGAAATCGGGGCAACTGATCACAAAAGCCTTTCAAAAAATATTTCACGAAAAAAAGCCTCAGAAATTACAAACAGATAAGGGGACAGAATTCACTAACCGAGTGTTTCAAAAGTATCTAAAAGCACAGCATATTGAATTTTTCACTACTCATAACGAAACCAAAGCTAGCATAGTAGAACGATTCAATCGTACGTTAAAAACAAAAATGTGGAAATATTTCACAGATAAAAATACGAATCGCTACGTCGATGTGATAGACCAGCTATTGCACAGTTATAATCACACCTATCACCGTAGCATAAAAATGAAACCCGTTTTGGTATCACGTGAAAACGAGAGTCGCGTGTGGAAAACTCTGTATGACAATGTGTGGTCTCCGCAAAACCCCAATTATAAATTTCAGGTGGGGGATACCGTACGCATTGCGAAATCTAAACTACATTTTTCGAAAGGGTACGAGGCTAACTGGACAGAAGAAATCTTTGTCGTTGACAAACGACTACCCAGAACACCACCAGTCTACAGAATTAAGGATCTTATGGGAGACGTGATAAAAGGAACGTTTTACGAACAGGAATTACAAAAAATAAAGAAAAATCTTTAATATCCAGTGGAGAAAATAATTAAAAAGAGGCGTCGTAAAGGAAAAGTGGAATACTTCGTCAAATTCAAAGGATATCCAATCAAAGTCAACACTTGGATACCTGCCCGTGATATGGCACCTTTCCCGAAAATAAGACGTCTCATTATATCACTAGACTCCCTAAACCCATAACATTAGAGGGTCAATGGGAAGTTGCCCTGGCAGAAATCATTTACCCTCATACTTGGTATAATGTTACTCCGTTTAATAATTTATTTGGATTTCACTTGGGAACAGGGGATATGTACGGTAGGCGGATACCTCCAGGAATGTATGAAACAGTCCCCGACCTGCTACGGGCTATGATTTTACCGTCGGTTAACGGAAAAATCAGCGTGACGTATCATAAAGTCACCAAAAGAGTGAAAGTAGAAATTGTCAACAACGCCAAATTGGAACTTTATACAGGCTTAGCCGAAATGTTAGGTTTTGAGGCAGGTACTATTGTTCAAACGATGGAAGCACCCTACGTGGCAGACATGCAAGCAGTTGACCCAGCGCTATTCGTTTACACTGATCTCGTAGAAACTCAGATAGTAGGGGACGTCTTGGCTCCTTTATTACGCATCGTGAAGGTGAACGGTAAAGACGGAGAAATCATCAGTGCGCAGTATGATCGACCTCACTATCTGCCGTTAATCAGAAACAATTTCCAAACTGTAGAAATCGTTATAAGGTCGAACACAGGTCATCTGATACCATTTGAACGAGGGAGAGTGTTGGTGAAACTTCATTTCCGACTGAAGCAGCTGTTTTAAAAAAATGCACGTTCCTTACAAGTGTTGCACTAAACATTATGAGGACTATTACGCAGCCCAAGTAGGTAATAGTCTGTCGTATTATCAAGGTCATCCATTACAGAGGGGATATGGTTTAGGAGGATTTTTTGGAGCTCTCTTTAAAGCGGCTGTGCCGTTATTAAAACAAGGAGCTAAAACTGTCGGTAAAGAAGCATTGCGAACAGGTATGAAGATAGCTGATGATGTTTTACGGGGTCAAAATCCCAAAAATGCTGCTAGACAGAGAATCAAGGAAGCTGGAAGGAAACTGGGGGAAAAAGCTTACATCAAAGCTAAAGAGATGATGGGGGCAGGCATTAAAAGGAAACGAGGTCAGCCGAAACGTGTCATTTCTTCAAAGGCGAGAAGAGTGTTAGGACGTGACATATTCGATCCGTAATGGCTTTTATTCATCGTGATTCGCTGGAGTGCGCTAAATCAGAACTCGACTTATTTGCTTTACCTCCCACACAGACCCTCATTGAAGCGGGACAGTGGGTTGAGTATCACCCCCTGGCTAACATCTACGATGGAGGACCCTTAGAATTTCATGTATCTGGAAGCGGCGAGGAATACATTGATCTTTCCCAGACTATGCTCTATGTGAAAGCCAAGATAGTGAAAGCTCCCAATCTACCTCTAAAGAAAGATGAATCCGTCGGTCCAGCAAACCTGTTTTTACATTCGCTCTTTGCCCAAATTGACGTATCGCTCAACGACCGCCTCGTATCCAGTTCCAATAATACTTATCCTTACCGAGCTATGATTGAGACGCTGCTGAACCACGGTGAAGACAGTAAGAAGTCTCAGCTGACGTGTGAACTGTTTTACAAAGATTCAGCCGGATGTATGAGTGAGACAAACCCATCAGGAGCAGGAAAACCAAATAAGGGTTTGCAACAGAGATGTCAATTAAGAGATCAGAGTGCTATCGTCGATATGATAGGTACGCCACACTGCGATATATTCTTTCAAAACCGCCTGCTTTTAAATCTAGTGGATATAAAAATCAAACTGATCCGCAGCAAAGACCCCTTTTGTCTACTGTCATCTTCTGCCACTCCAGATTACAAAGTCATGCTAGAACATGCATCGCTTTTCATACGCAAAGTAAAAGTCAGTCCAGGTGTGTCGCTAGGACATGCAAAAGCCTTAGAGAAAGGCTCAGCGAAATATCCCATAGACCGTGTTCTTTGTAAAACGTATTCTGTACCCCAAGGTAATATGTCAATGATACAAGACAATGTATTCCTGGGACAGATGCCTAATCGCATAGTCATTGGTTGCGTGGATAACGATGCTTTTAATGGTACTTATAGCAAAAATCCTTTCGAATTCAAACATTATCATCTGAATTTTATAGGCGTATACGTGGACGTCCACCCAGTTCCCTACAAAGCACTAGAACCCAACTTTAAAGAAGGAAATTGTATACGAGCTTATCATAGTTTATTTCTGGGGACGGAAAAAGCAGGCCAAGACCGAGGTATTCAAATAAGTCGCGACGAATATTCTCAAGGTTACACGTTGTATGCTTTCGATCTTTCCCCAGATCTCTGCGACGGAGGGCACATGAACTTATTACGGCAAGGAAATTTAAGACTCGAATTGAAATTCGCAGTACCGCTGCAACAAACTATTTCCATCGTTGTCTATGCAGAATTTCAGAACATCATAGAAATAAATAAATCAAGAAATATCTTATTTGATTTTTCGTCATGAATGCCCTCCAACTCAACAGAATCCTGAAGAGAGATCCTTAGGTGAGAACGACATTTCTTGGCGTATTTCCAGCAGACGGTTTAAAGAGAAGATTGCCCTATTACCCAACATCCCTCATTGTGAATGTAGATCCTCGGAATAAGCCTGGAAGTCATTGGATGGCTCTATATTTTCCCAATCCTTATACAGTAGAATTCTTTGATTCATTTGGAAATCCTCCTAATTATTTTAATGGACCTATTTTAAACTATGTATCGCGGTTCCAGACTATTGTATTTAATGATGTTATCCTGCAAAGTGACGAAACTGGTGTGTGTGGTCAATATTGTATATTTTTCTTAACCCACCGTTGTCGTGGAAAATCAATGTTTTCTATCATAACTTTGTTTAATGTAAATCGTCATTGGAACGATAGACAAGTTTATCGCTATGTAAAAAAAACATATCCTTTAAATGTACCTTTCTATATGCCAAAATAAAAAATTTTTAAGTGTAAAATAATTTGACAGACTCCTATTTTTTAATACACAAACATATATTTTATTCGGAAGAAAATCTTAAAAACTAGTTACAGTTCATCACATGGTGAGCCAAATCGGAGAAACATTCACAGATTTATAATATTTATTTTTGATGAGGGTTTTTGGAAAATTTATATCTTTTAACACATTATCAAACTCAGCATAACCGATGGGTTTTACACTTTTTTTATTCCGCAATAGGTTATCTATTAAATCCACAATATTCGAACCCTTCACAGTCCTATCTCTAATTTTTAACTCTCCATTAGGAGTCCAACTCACAACATTACTTTTATCTAAAATACTCATGATATGTGAAGCATTTTTTTTGAAGTTTTTAGGAACAGTATCCGTTACTAATTTTAATACATCGTTCTCGACGTTCTGAAGTGAATCTAACTATACAGTAAAATCTGGATCATGACTTATATCGTGAGTGACATTTATATATTTCTGCAATACTTGATTGTATAAGACGATTTTTTCAGAATCGGTTATTTTACGATTTAAAATATCTTTCATTTCGCGGTCCAATTGCAATAACTGTTCCTCAGACGGGGAATGACGCGATAACCTTTCTTCAGGCACCAACACAAGTTTTCTACTATACTCCATTTCTACTGAGTAAGGAAGTGATAACGGATAATGCAGCTGGCACTAATACGCTAAGGAATCCCCCTTTCTGTACTAATAATCTACGCTTCTTATAGAGGGGAACTGTCTTATCAGCCAGTTTTCTTATAGACCTCTTATGCGGCTGCAATTTTATCTTCTGATTCCTAGTTAACTTAACATTCCCTTTTAAAACGTTTAAACAACATTCACATAGAGTTTTAATGACCCCGTTTGGCGTCTTTCTCAACATTTCCGTGCGCATGCGCGGTTTACAAATGCCTAACAGCCGTAGCTGTTCTAAATGAGCCTCTGTACACTTGGCCATTCTCTCTCTGAATGATTAATCTTAACTATGGATTAATCTTAAATAGCCTCCTTTAGATTAAATATTTTCTAAACAGCAAAAATTGGAATGTTACACAGTAAAATAACTGAGTCTTTACAAGTCCTTAGAAGAATGACGCTCTAACCACTTAGACAGCAATAAAACTTTTCGTGCAGCACAATGAGCAGTATCGTGATATCTGCACTCGTATTCATAACAACGGCCTAAATCGTTTATATTAGGGACCCCCAGACATTCTAAATTATAACAATTTTTGTTGATATACCGCTCAAACATTTTACATTTGCTCAAACCTTTGGCATAAAACACGTCATAGGTTAAACTGAGTTGAGTCATAAGGGTATACATTTCAGTATAAGGCCTATTACCCTGATTCCAATACAAATGATGCAAATTTTCGGTCGTCCAGTCACATGTTATCCTATCTTTAAATAACAATTCATTCCAATCATAGGGAGGTTTAAAAAGAAAATTTTCCATCCATTGTAAAATATATAAAGACGTCATTCTTTTCTGATCCCCAGTCAATATGTCAGTTATATTAGATACAGAAGGCTTTCAGCTTCAGGACGGTAAATTTATTGTAAAAGAATTTAGTGTTTGTGTATCAGATGTACAATGGATGGAAAATTTTCTTTTTAAACCTCCCTATGATTGGAATGAATTGTTATTTAAAGATAGGATAACATGTGACTGGACGACCGAAAATTTGCATCATTTGTATTGGAATCAGGGTAATAGGCCTTATACTGAAATGTATACCCTTATGACTCAACTCAGTTTAACCTATGACGTGTTTTATGCCAAAGGTTTGAGCAAATGTAAAATGTTTGAGCGGTATATCAACAAAAATTGTTATAATTTAGAATGTCTGGGGGTCCCTAATATAAACGATTTAGGCCGTTGTTATGAATACGAGTGCAGATATCACGATACTGCTCATTGTGCTGCACGAAAAGTTTTATTGCTGTCTAAGTGGTTAGAGCGTCATTCTTCTAAGGACTTGTAAAGACTCAGTTATTTTACTGTGTAACATTCCAATTTTTGCTGTTTAGAAAATATTTAATCTAAAGGAGGCTATTTAAGATTAATCCATAGTTAAGATTAATCATTCAGAGAGAGAATGGCCAAGTGTACAGAGGCTCATTTAGAACAGCTACGGCTGTTAGGCATTTGTAAACCGCGCATGCGCACGGAAATGTTGAGAAAGACGCCAAACGGGGTCATTAAAACTCTATGTGAATGTTGTTTAAACGTTTTAAAAGGGAATGTTAAGTTAACTAGGAATCAGAAGATAAAATTGCAGCCGCATAAGAGGTCTATAAGAAAACTGGCTGATAAGACAGTTCCCCTCTATAAGAAGCGTAGATTATTAGTACAGAAAGGGGGATTCCTTAGCGTATTAGTGCCAGCTGCATTATCCGTTATCACTTCCTTACTCAGTAGAAATGGAGTATAGTAGAAAACTTGTGTTGGTGCCTGAAGAAAGGTTATCGCGTCATTCCCCGTCTGAGGAACAGTTATCGCAATTGGACCGCGAAATGAAAGATATTTTAAATCGTAAAATAACCGATCCTGAAAAAATCGTCTTATACAATCAAGTATTGCAGAAATATATAAATGTCACTCACGATATAAGTCATGTTCCAGATTTTACTGTATAGTTAGATTCACTTCAGAACGTCGAGAACGATGTATTAAAATTAGTAACGGATACTGTTCCTAAAAACTTCAAAAAAAAATGCTTCACATATCATGAGTATTTTAGATAAAAGTAATGTTGTGAGTTGGACTCCTAATGGAGAGTTAAAAATTAGAGATAGGACTGTGAAGGGTTCGAATATTGTGGATTTAATAGATAACCTATTGCGGAATAAAAAAAGTGTAAAACCCATCGGTTAAGCTGAGTTTGATAATGTGTTAAAAGATATAAATTTTCCAAAAACCCTCATCAAAAATAAATATTATAAATCTGTGAATGTTTGTCCGATTTGGCTCACCATGTGATGAACTGTAACTAGTTTTTAAGATTTTCTTCCGAATAAAATATATGTTTGTGTATTAAAAAATAGGAGTCTGTCAAATTATTTTACACTTAAAAATTTTTTATTTTGGCATATAGAAAGGTACATTTAAAGGATATGTTTTTTTTACATAGCGATAAACTTGTCTATCGTTCCAATGACGATTTACATTAAACAAAGTTATGATAGAAAACATTGATTTTCCACGACAACGGTGGGTTAAGAAAAATATACAATATTGACCACACACACCAGTTTCGTCACTTTGCAGGATAACATCATTAAATACAATAGTCTGGAAGAGCGATACATAGTTTAAAATAGGTCCATTAAAATAATTAGGAGGATTTCCAAATGAATCAAAGAATTCTACTGTATAAGGATTGGGAAAATATAGAGCCATCCAATGACTTCCAGGCTTATTCCGAGGATCTACATTCACAATGAGGGATGCTGGGTAATAGGGCAATCTTCTCTTTAAACCGTCTGCTGGAAATACGCCGAGAAATGTCGTTCTCACGTAAGGATCTCTCTTCAGGATTCTGTTGAGTTGGAGGGCATTCATGACGAAAAATCAAATAAGATATTTCTTCATTTATTTATTTCTATGATGTTCTGAAATTCTGCATAGACAACGATGGAAATAGTTTGTTGCAGCGGTACTGCGAATTTCAATTCGAGTCTTAAATTTCCTTGCCGTAATAAGTTCATGTGCGCTCCATCGCAGAGATCTGGGGAAAGATCGAAAGCATACAACGTGTAACCTTGAGAATATTCGTCGCGACTTATTTGAATACCTCGGTCTTGGCCTGCTTTTTCCGTCCCCAGAAATAAACTATGATAAGCTCGATACAATTTCCTTCTTTAAAGTTGGGTTCTAGTGCTTTGTAGGGAACTGGGTGGCCGTCCACGTATACGCCTATAACGTTCAGATGATAACGTTTGAATTCGAAAGGATTTTTGCTATAAGTACCATTAAAAGCATCGTTATCCACGCAACCAATGACTATGCGATTAGGCATCTGTCCCAGGAATACATTGTCTTGTGTCATTGACATATTACCTTGGGGTACAGAATACGTTTTACAAAGAACACGGTCTATGGGATATTTCGCTGAGCCTTTCTCTAAGGCTTTTGCATGTCCTAGCGACACACCTGGACTGACTTTTACTTTGCGTATGAAAAGCGATGCATGTTCTAGCATGACTTTGTAATCTGGAGTGGCAGAAGATGACAGTAGACAAAAGGGGTCTTTGCTGCGGATCAGTTTGATTTTTATATCCACTAGATTTAAAAGCAGGCGGTTTTGAAAGAATATATCGCAGTGTGGCGTACCTATCATATCGACGATAGCACTCTGATCTGTTAATTGACATCTCTGTTGCAAACCCTTATTTGGTTTTCCTGCTTCTGATGGGTTTTTCTCACTCATACATCCGGCTGAATCTTTGTAAAACAGTTCACACGTCAGCTGAGACTTCTTACTGTCTTCACCGTGGTTCAGCAGCGTCTCAATCATAGCTCGGTAAGGATAAGTATTATTGGAACTGGATACGAGGCGGTCGTTGAGCGATACGTCAATTTGGGCAAAGAGCGAATGTAAAAACAGGTTTGCTGGACCGACGAGTTCATCTTTCTTTAGAGGTAGATTGGGAGCTTTCACTATCTTGGCTTTCACATAGAGCATAGTCTGGGAAAGATCAATGTATTCCTCGCCGCTTCCAGATACATGAAATTCTAAGGGTCCTCCATCGTAGATGTTAGCCAGGGGGTGATACTCAACCCACTGTCCCGCTTCAATGAGGGTCTGTGTGGGAGGTAAAGCAAATAAGTCGAGTTCTGATTTAGCGCACTCCAGCGAATCACGATGAATAAAAGCCATTACGGATCAAATATGTCACGTCCTAACACTCTTCTCGCCTTTGAAGAAATGACACGTTTCGGCTGACCTCGTTTCCTTTTAATGCCTGCCCCCATCATCTCTTTAGCTTTGATGTAAGCTTTTTCCCCCAGTTTCCTTCCAGCTTCCTTGATTCTCTGTCTAGCAGCATTTTTGGGATTTTGACCCCGTAAAACATCATCAGCTATCTTCATACCTGTTCGCAATGCTTCTTTACCGACAGTTTTAGCTCCTTGTTTTAATAACGGCACAGCCGCTTTAAAGAGAGCTCCAAAAAATCCTCCTAAACCATATCCCCTCTGTAATGGATGACCTTGATAATACGACAGACTATTACCTACTTGGGCTGCGTAATAGTCCTCATAATGTTTAGTGCAACACTTGTAAGGAACGTGCATTTTTTTAAAACAGCTGCTTCAGTTGGAAATGAAGTTTCACCAACACTCTCCCTCGTTCAAATGGTATCAGATGACCTGTGTTCGACCTTATAACGATTTCTACAGTTTGGAAATTGTTTCTGATTAACGGCAGATAGTGAGGTCGATCGTACTGCGCACTGATGATTTCTCCGTCTTTACCGTTCACCTTCACGATGCGTAATACAGGAGCCAAGACGTCCCCTACTATCTGAGTTTCTATGAGATCAGTGTAAACGAATAGCGCTGGGTGAACTGCTTGCATGTCTGCCACGTAGGGTGCTTCCATCGTTTGAACAATAGTACCTGCCTCAAAACCTAACATTTCGGCTAAGCCTGTATAAAGTTCCAATTTGGCATTGTTGACAATTTCTACTTTCACTCTTTTGGTGACTTTATGATACGTCACGTTGATTTTTCCGTTAACCGACGGTAAAATCATAGCCCGTAGCAGGTCGGGGACTGTTTCATACATTCCTGGAGGTATCCGCCTACCGTACATATCCCCTGTTCCCAAGTGAAATCCAAATAAATTATTAAACGGAGTAACATTATACCAAGTATGAGGGTAAATGTTTTCTGCCAGGGCAACTTCCCATTGACCCTCTAATGTTATGGGTTTAGGGAGTCTAGTGATATAATGAGACGTCTTATTTTCGGGAAAATATTTCAGCGAACTGTCGCTGGGTAGCATTACGTAAAAAGACATAATTTATGGTGAATGATTCTTGATACCTCTCTATTTATAGGGGTGCCATATCACGGGCAGGTATCCAAGTGTTGAATTTGATTGGATATCCTTTGAATTTGACGAAGTATTCCACTTTTCCTTTACGACGCCTCTTTTTAATTATTTTCTCCACTGGATAATAAAGATTTTTCTTTATTTTTTGTAATTCCTGTTCGTAAAACGTTCCTTTTATCACGTCTCCCATAAGATCCTTAATTCTGTAGACTGGTGGTGTTCTGGGTAGTCCTTTGTCAACGACAAAGATTTCTTCTGTCCAGTTAGCCTCATACCCTATCGAAAAATGTAGTTTAGATTTCACAATGCGTACGGTATCCCCCACCTGAAATTTATAATTGGGGTTTTGCGGAGACCACACATTGTCATACAGAGTTTTCCACACGCGACTCTCGTTTTCACGTGATACCAAAACGGGTTTCATTTTTATGCTACGGTGATAGCTGTGATTATAACTGTGCAATAGCTGGTCTATCACATCGACGTAGCGATTCGTATTTTTATCTGTGAAATATTTCCACATTTTTGTTTTTAACGTACGATTGAATCGTTCTACTATGCTAGCTTTGGTTTCGTTATGAATAGTGAAAAATTCAATCCCCTGTGCTTTTAGATACTTTTGAAACACTCGGTTAGTGAATTCTGTCCCCTTATCTGTTTGTAATTTCTGAGGCTTTCTTTCGTGAAATATTTTTTGAAAGGCTTTTGTGATCAGTTGCCCCGATTTCTGTTTTAAAGGGACTGCCCATGCGTATTTCGAAAGCACGTCTATACATGTCAGTAAATATTTGTAGTCGTCATTATGTTTACTAAGAGATGACAAATCTACCAGATCTGCCTGAAATTGTTCGTCTTTACACCCCACTATCACTCTGTTCTTGAGAAACCGATGTTTCACGGGTTTGTGAATAGTGTAAGCTTCCTTCCCCCTCAACCATTCCGCTATTTTTGCCTTCTTCAGTTTCCCGTCCCTTTCTTTTACAGCACGATATAAAGCATCCACCCCAGCATAACTTGCGGGCTGTGCTGGGTCTTGATACAGAGACTTGAGAACGTTCATTACAGCAAACGATATTAACACTTTCAATGCTAACCTTAAAATTCATGTTAACTACACGAAGAAAGAAATCACAATGACATAAATATCAGAGAGACAATCATATTTATTAACATAAAATATTAACACTTATTTTTACAATAGAATAACATTAAGGTCACATTAATATTTAGTTAGTACGTATTCAGATGTACGTACCAGTTCATCGTGCAGCTCTTTTAGTAACGTTGGAAAGTTCAATTCAGACATAAATGAGATATTAGCTGGTCGATTTAATTCAATACCTGATTCTTCTACAAAACGTTCAGCAATATCCGTTAAATGAATGTTTCTTACTGCTTCTGTGAAATAGTCAACAATTGATTCATCGGTTAGGGTAAGGCACGAATGACGTAGTTGACTCGGATGATCCACTTCGCACCCGATACAGTTCTTACGTAGAATCGTAAAAAGTTCTTTTCTGACGATTGTATTCAAAGTCTGCTTTAAACAGTCCATAAGCTTTACTGAATCACCGCTGTCTTGCTCGTGGGGCTGATCATTAGATAGGCTTCTTCGAGGAAGGTTTGCAGCTAATTCTGCATTCCACACGGCATTCGAAAATTTACCATTTTCAAACTTCATTGCCATCAAACTCTAGGTGATTGAGTCACACGAATCTGTCAGCCTCTCCCACTGCTCGCCGCTGAGACGAATCGATGAAGACATTGGAGCACCATCACGGGGAATAGTTTTTGTAATGAGCACCCCGTGTCTACCCTTGAGCACGACGCAACAAACCGTAGAGTCCAGTTCATACTCGCCGTATTCGATATCTTTGAATGCTTCGACGATTGTAGGTACATAAGAAACCAGTCCATGCCACTGTTCTTCAGACAACATCACACCATCTTTTGTAGGATACAGTTTTAACGAATTATCACTAAACCTCTTGAACAGACGTATGTGCACTTTGGGATAGTTCTTGTACTCACAAACATTCGCAAACAAATCAGAGCCTAACTGAAACATATGCTGATCATCATCTCTAAGAGCAAGTCGCTTCACAGGAAGTTCGCCACCGGTCAGGGAACGCTTAACACAGGCCATGGTTACGATACTGAACAACTAATGTCTTATCAGCTGTCAAGCGGTAATACTTATACCTTAAACCTGTGACGTCATCCTGTCATAGCCTTCCATTGGTCGAGATCTGACGCTAGATGGAGCTATCTGGTAAAATTCCGATATTTTTAAATTACGATTAAAATATAATACGTGTTTTAGAAACCAGGGGTATGTTTTCGAACAATCCAATATCTGGCAACGTAATTCGAGACGTTGGCTGTCGACGTGTTGGAACGTGTCCCTGTGAATCATCGTTACCCTCCGTTTTCACAAAAGAAACTTTGATGAACGGGATGACTCATCGAACCCACCGGTGGGAGACTTTTCTTATAAATATAGTTAAACACTAGAAACACTAGATGGCGCTGCAATAAAAATATTTGGGACGGTTGCTTCACGATGGGTTTGGGTCAACCAGGGGATGATGACTCAACTATGCAAGAATCCAAGATGGCGGAAAAATCACGGGACTTTTGGTGGGGCGTGGTCAAACAGGGGGATGACTCAACTATGCAAGAATCCAAAATGGCGGACGAACGGCAAAATCACGGGACCTTTCGAGAATATGACGTCAGTATACAAAATGGCGGGAAAATCGAGGGACTTTTCGAGAATATGACGTCAGAATACAAAATGGCGGACGAACGGCAAAATCGCGGGACTGTTGGGGGTCATCTGACTGCTGCGTGACCTTCAAGGTCAAAAGGTCATTTGGCCCCAAAGTGGGGCACCTAGTACTCTGACAGGAGCCTGAGTGTAAATGCTTTGATAACTTTGCGTACAATAAAATTTCGAATTTCTATCATAAATGGACTTTATAATATTAAAGGATATCCAATATTGTGCTGTAATGCTCTGTAACGGAGAAAATTAAAACTATTTGGTAATACTGGAAATAGGAACCGCAATAACTTATTAGTACTTATCCAACTAAAAGTAGTATTTTCATTCTTCTTAAAAAAAAAGAAAGTTTGATGTCTACATAGAGACAGACAGATGACACAGTGAAAACAATAGATGGTATTTTGAAAACGAGATATAAAGTAGTTTCTCTGTCTTAAGCTAATCTGCGTAGATTTTCTTTTCAGCAATCGTATCGAATATTGTAAAAAATAAAATAAATACCCCCTCAAGCAGCTGCTTGCCACAGAGGTCTGACAGGTTATATGCCATAGTAGAAGGTCTGAGAGGATGGCAGGACCTCAGCAGAATAAACGACACAAACGTCCATGCCTTATCCGGGACTCGAAGATATCCCTTAGATCAGTAGCCAAGCACGCTAACCACTCGGCCATGGGACGGCTGCATTTTTCAAAAACATTTTCGATATTGAATGTTTCCTGAACACGTTTTTTTCGTTTAAGCATACTTTAAACTAATGATAGGAGAAATTGTGAACAGTTGGTGGTTGAACTGTGTGGCACATTTCTGTTGCAGAGTGGACTAAACGCCAGGTTTCAAGGACATTATGGCTTAGATCAAGGTTGGGAAAAGGATCCAGTGGGCAATTCTTATAGCAGGCAGACGGAGACCTCCATCGAGAGTGTTTGAGTGTTCTTCAATGTGCATTGGGTATGATGAGTTTTTTCCTATTTAGATAATTAAATATTTATTATCATTTATTAGTATAATATAAGCATTTTCACGCAAGTTCTGACTTTGTAACAACTCTTTCCTATACTAGCGGGAATTTAAAAAAGAACATACAGAAAGTATTCCTTCAGTAATGTCATATTAATATTTAAGGTCAGCAGAAACCGTGATCGAAGATTGAAAGTCATTGGATGAAATAATGACGTCATTGAGTACAACATGCAAATGTATGCAGTGCTTATTTAAGGACCAGGTCGTAAAGAAAGAAGTTATTCGTTTTGTGTTATGTTGTTCAGTGCTCTTTGAAGAAGCATGCTTGGACGATGCAGGCTCGCAACATTTGTTCAGATAGCGGAACTTGAGCGAGGTCGTACAGCGGGTCTTCAGGAAGTAGGTTGGTCTTTCCGTGAAATAGTAAACCGCATTGGACAAAAGGTATTGGCAGTGGTACGTTAGTGGTGTTGGTGTGTTTGGACGTTGGTTTCCAGTCGCTTCGGGCTTTCATTCTGGTTTACCATTTTGGGGTGTACTTGAGACGTTCGTAAATGATTTAGAATCAAAAAGCGCCAAAAAATAGGAAGAAAGGTCTTTATCGCATGTGAAAAGCGTGATTAGAAGCTGAGATATAGGTATTTAGAATAATGTTCTATAGTAATGGTATTAGGATAAAAAAATAGAATAAATACCCTCTCAAGCAGCTGCTTGCCACAGAGGTCTCGTGCCACAACTACGTGGCAACTGCGAAACAATTCATTTAAGTTTGGATATTAATTAGTCGTGTTCATCTGGAAGTCACACAGAATTACCACTCTGATACATCTGACAAAACTTGATGTGTTTGGCTACATTTCTATGTATTTGATTTGTAAAATAAATACTCCCTCAAGCAGCTGCTTGCCACAGAGGTCTGACAGGAGCCTGTCAGTTTATATGCCACAGTAGAAGGTATGAGAGGATGGCAGGACCTCAGCAGAAAAACGACACATGCATCCATGCCTTACCTGGGGCTCGAACCCAGTTCCCTTTGATCAGTAGCCAAGCACGCTAACCACTCTGCCGCGGGATGTACTTATCAATTATTAATAAAGGTACACATCCTCTCAAGTTGTAAACCTATTTTTGAAACACAGCTTCGTAGTCTTCCAACTAAATCTACATCAGAAAATTTACTTCTAAATAATACAATTCGATAGTACACTAAAATAAAAATCTGTGATGCTTCAAAACAAGGGGTTTAAACGGAAATCTCGCAGAATCCTGCTAAACATACTTCAATTTTTTTCAAAAGTTAATATCTTGACCAATTTACGCACAATTTTGAAAATGTTTTTAATATTTAGTTCTTAGAAAGTAAAATGTGCTTCTTAGAAGTTGAAAATTCTGTACATTTCTGTTCTTATAAATGGTTGCAAAACTTTCGGAAACTGTAATTTTCAGAATTTTAAAAAATTTTTTCAGAGATTGCACTATCTTATTCAATTGTTTAAGATATCTTCACTGCTAAATTTAGCAATCACTGCAGCTATCACGGTCTGGGTTCGAGTCTCAGTATGATGTTTGTATGTTGCATGAGAAACTAGGGCAATTCTAATAGCGCTTCTAGATCGAATTTGTCTTTGGTGTTTTTAATTAAAAAAAAACATTCTTGCACACTCATCAAAAAGCATCAAAATTTCATACGTACTGCATAACGTTCTTGAAAAAGATTATTTTTGCAAAATTTTATTCTCAAATGAGTCGGTTTAGTTTTGGACAAGCCCAGTTGTGGAAAAATGGTGGGAAAGTTAAACAGGATCCTTTAGGTTAGTTTTACTTGACCTGCAGTAGCTCAGGATAGTATTGGGAGTGTATTCAACATCAGGGAGTGTATGGGGCACTAAAGACATTGCACACTCCGGTTGGACTTCCGTACACAATAGTTGCTTCAAAATTATGTTATATGAAATGTGTCAATGCACATTTTTCTGTCTCGAAATTATTCAAATCCAGTTATTGCGTGGCCGAGTAGTGTTGTGTGCATTTAGATTCATGTGCGTCTAAATTGGTCTTCAAATTATTTTAATTGTCTCTTTTACTAATGCAGTATGTTTTATACTAATTTTATGTATGCATAAGAAGACAGGATTGAAGATCACAGCCACTGGTGAATTTTAGTAACCAGGATGAAGCCGAAATAAATTGCGAACTATTGAAACGCAGGAAAAAAACGAAACAAACTTGGGTATTCATCGAGTTCAAAAATCAGAAAAATAATAGGACAAAAGTCGAAAATCAGATTTTTGAGAATCTCACGAATTTATATCTATTATTGAAACAAAATGTCGATTACGTTTAAATTTGCTAAATTTATCACGTATAATTAATTGAGGCTATTTTCTATTTCTAAACTTGGAAGATTGAAAAAACAATTTTTCTTTTCGAAACAGTGTCTTTTCAAGATTCATTTTAAGCTTTCCGAATTCAATATCGGTAATCACGACCGATATATTATAGGTGCCCTGGGAGCTCGTCAAAAGACCAATATTTCTAGGGATTTCATTTCATTTCCTTTTAGGATTAGCGCTAATTACAGGAAAATGGATCGCATCATTCATAACAACGCGGACTGAAGTGTAATACCAATGTCTGACATCAGACAGACAGAGGTTAGCGAAGGCAATGTAGGCTCTCTAGCGAAGGTAATATACTGTAGGCTCTCTAGCAGAGATTAACAGAAGCAATATAGGCTCTTTAACAGAGATTAACAAAGGCAATATAGGCTCTCTAGAAGAGGTTAACAGAGGTAATATAGGGGCTTTCACAGAAGTTGACAGAGGTAATAGAGGATCTCTAGCGAAGGCTAACAGAGGTAATATAGGCATTCTCGCAGAGGTTAACAGAGGTAAGGGCTCTCTGGCAGGGGTTAACAGAGTTAATATAGGCATAATCACGTAGGTTAACAGAGGTAATAGAGGCGCGCTGGCAGAGGTTAAAATAAATAAAATAATTAATACCCCCTCAAGCAGCTGCTTGCCACAGAGGTCTGACAGGAGCCTGTCAGTTTATATGCCATAGTAGAAGGTCTGTAAGGATGGCAGGACCTCAGCAGAAAAACAACACATACATCCATGCCTTATCCGGGGCTTGAACTCAGGTCCCTTAGATCAGTAGCCAAGAGAACTAACTACTCGGCCACGGGACGGCATAGGAAGAGGTTAACAGAGGCAATATTGGCTTGCTGGCAGAAGTTAACAGAGGTTACAGAAAGCTATTATAGACACACTAACAGAGGTTAACAGAGGTTACAGAAAGCTATTATAGACACATTAACAGAGGTTAACAGAGGTTACAGAAAACTATTATAGACACATTAACAGAAGTTAACAGAAATAATATAGACTCTGTTGCAGAGAATAACAGGGGTAATATAGGCACTAGAAAAATTTAGGTTCTCTAGAAGAGATTGACAGAGGAAATATAGGCTATCTATATAAGAGGTTAATAGAGGTAATATAGTCTTTTCAACAGATATTAACAGAGGTAATATAGGCACTCTAGCAAAGGTTAGCAGAGGTATATAGGCTCTCTAGAAGAGATTAACAGAGGTAATATAGGGTCTCTAGAAGAGGTTAACTGTCTTTCTAGCAGAGGTCATATAAGCTTTCTAGCAGATTATTAGAAGAGGTATTGTAGTCTTTCAAGCACAGTCTAGCACATGTGGTGCTATTGTATTCTGTAGATCCAGTCACACTGGAACTGCGTAACAGGTCGCTTTATTGAAAATGAGTTTATCATAAATTGATTACGTTGATATTGAGCAATTATTTACAAATTAACAAACGGCCAGAAAAGCATAAATGTAATTATCTTTACTCTTTATTGTTGCATGAAAATGCAAAATTTTTTTGGCATCCGTAAGTAGAGCTACAGCCCTATGCTTGGTCAAAGGAACAGTAATCCACTTTGACAAAAGTGTCTTGTACAAAATGTCCCACCTTGAGCTCATGTGAAATACTCAAAAAAATTATAGAAATCCAGAAGTGAGAAAGTCAGAAAGGAAGAAACATTTAATATCAATGCTACAAATAAACAGTTCTAGTAGTATAATGCAAAAAAGTTTCCACATAATCCACTTTCGAAATGTTCTTGAGAACTTTAGAAAACAAATGAAAAATCGTGATATTTTTCATGCTGACTGGGATAGAGGAAAGGAAATTCGGTGCTAAGTACAAATAATGGTGTCTAAAAATTTCCTTATGTAATACAGGAATTTCATAATTTATGTTTTTATTCCTTCTTAGTTGGTAATTATTCGTATGAGTTTTAATGCTATCATTTCTAAAGAAAAAGTATTTAATAATTTCGAAAAAATAATCTTAGCGTAAAGTCAAAATTCCTGCTTCTCGAAACAAAGGTAATGCAGGTTGCGTTTTTGGGCTTTTATTTAATAAGCGAATAAATCTCTTTTGCAGCACTAAAAGTTGTTTAAAATTATTGAAATACATGCCTCCCCAAGTTTTTATACCATATGTCAATTGGGAATGGATTAATGCATAATATAGTGTACACATAAATTTAAATGAAACTAAATGTCTTACGAGATATAAGTGGGCTAGGTTACAGATTTAACCCATGTTACATGCACTTTCCAAGTTACGCCTGCATCAATCCAAATGCTTAAATATTTCACTGACGGCATAAAAGGAATTTGAGGATAATTGCAGTGACTTTTCGATGAACAATTTGTATCATGATATTTCAATTTATTGCGGTGCAAAATATCTGTAACAGAACTATTTTTGTTTAAGTAGAAATAAACTGCATTTGTCTTTGTCAGATTTATTGTTAAAAATTACTTGTCCAGTTTCTAGCTGATTCTAGATCACTATTTGCCTGTTTAAAAATAATCGAAGAATCAGAACCGGTATATGTCAGGCAAGTGTCGTCAGCAAAAATAGTTAATTTACCTGTTAGGTTAATGTATTACAGATCATTAATGTAAATAATAAATAATAAGAGAACCAGAACTGATCCCTGGGGCACTCCGTATTCAACTTTAGTTAAAGCACTGTATGTATCTTTTATTTTTACTCTTTGCATTCTGTTAGCTAAATAACTGAGAAACCAATTCAATGCCACTCCTCTAACTCCAGCAGCTTGTAATTTTTGTATTAATGTTTGATGATTTACCGTATCGAATGCTTTTTTATTGTCCAGAAAGATTGTTAATGCATGATCACTGTTATTCACAGCTGTGTAAATCGTATTTGTTATCTGCAATAATGCATCATCGGTTCCCATTTTTTTCTGTAAACCCAAACTGATTGCTACTGAGAAAACATTTCTTTTCCAGATATTCATATAATTTATTTTTCGCAATTTTTTCAAAAATTTTAGATATTACAGCGAGTAATGCAATAGGTCTATAATTTCCTAATTCCTTTGGGTCACCGTCTTTAAAAATAGGAACACTGGTAGCTCTTTTCAAAACATCAGGAAAAATTCATTGCTCAATGGATAGATTAAATAGATTTACAAGTATTTCGATAAATTTTTCTCCCAACAGATGAATTATTTCTGCGGTTAAGACATCAAAACCTGGGGATTTATTTTTTGGTAGACGTATAATTTGAGTCCTAATATCTTTAGCTCTTACTGGTGTTAAGAAGAAAGAACTTACCGCGGATAATGATTTTCCGTCTCCTTCCCAATCAGCATTTGTTTGAACCCAATCTTTGTTCAGATTCCGTGCAATTCCGGCAAAATAATCATTGAACAAATTTGCAAATTTACAAGGGTCTTCATCGTATTTAATTAACTCGCTATTACTTGAAATTGCACGGGGATAGTTTTCTTTCTTTTTAAAGTTACCACATATTTCATTTATTACATTCCACTAGCATTAACATTATTGCATCTACAGGATACATCGCTTATTGTGAATTTCTTAGAATTATCAGAATATAGTCGTGCAACACCTCTTTTTAAAGGTCTCGACGAGAGGAATCCGATGGCGGTGTTTGTTTTCTTCTAAAAGTCGTTCTTTTCTATAAAACGCCATTTTACTTCCTTTTTTACTATTTAACTCATTACTATCCGTTTCTTATTATAATCTGGTCATCATGCACTGCCGGTTGCATTATAAAAAACGCCCCAAATAAGCAAAGGCCAAGTGAGAACGAATCCATAAAGTGATGAATCTCAACTCTGAATCTTTGAGTTTAGTGTCAGTACTTTTTGTTCTGTTCTTGGTATTATTATCAAGGTAGAAAGTGGTTTACTGGGATATTTTGTGTTTTCAAGCTAGAAACTTGATCAGAATGAAATATCTACTATTTCTAACAGTAGTTGGTTGCACATTTTGTTTTTAAGCTATAACCTAGGGAATTTCAGTCTTTAACCTAGAAAATTGGGACTTTTTCTGAATATCAGCTACAAACATGGAAATTTAAGTCTTTAAGCTAAAAAATTGGGAATTATACTGTTTCTAAACAAAAATCTTCGAAATTTTATTGTGTCTAAGCTATAAACTTCAGAAACCC
>JAWZYU010000248.1:0-159000 GCA_038380435.1 Ryuthela nishihirai | reverse complement strand
CTATTAATAAAAATCTTCTTAGAGAATTAGAGAACAAAAGTGACTGTGTAATCCAGCTCACAAATAATGATATTACAAATAATATCACTCGTAGCTAATCAAGCAATAATAGACAGATCAGATGCTTCACAAAGTGCAGAAAATCACCTAAATCAGAGGTGTCCCGCGAATGGGAGAGCCAAACTCGTCGAAACCATGAGGACTATTCTACTACAGTAGCGGATTCAGGAATTCACTATGGGATGACCGCCTTTAATGTTCTACGCAGAGCCGGACTTAGATATAAGCTAACTAAACTACAGCTTAGGGTCTCATAACATAACAGAACTTAAAGAAATGCATTTCATATTTTACTGTGTCAGACTAAAAAAATTGCATTTAAATTAATCTATTGTGCAAACATTGTTCATCTTAGCTACAGTCATCATTGTATATCAATTCTGGTGAAATATTTTCTCCACATCAGCTTCATGCTTATTTCTTAATCTTCCCTTTAATCAGAATAATAAATATATATTTGGAGTTGCGAATTTTTTGAGCTTTTTTTAACTTGTCATAGCTTAGGGCCTCTCAAATTTGTTATAGCTTAGGTCTCTTAAATTTTCCATAGCTTAGGGCCTCAGAGGTCAAGATCCTGCCCTTAGTCTAAGACAAATGTCTTTAATGACTAATGGTCATCAACCAACTCTAAAATCGTACATTCTAAATACTATGTATGATGGATTCAAATGCTTATTTTCTAGGAAGGTGGTTGATTACCCCACCCCCATCCCCCATCCCTGTCATTCTTCATGGATCTACCACTAGATTACAGGCCAGGATGTTCCTGATAGAATGAACATTCTCTACTTAGAGAAGCGAAAAGTTGATTCAGAAGAAATGTGATAATTGCGGTGCATTCAAATTCAATTGAATTGTATTGTTGTACATCAGAAATGGAAAAAATATGGGAAGTGGGGGGTTTGTTTTTTTTCATTTTCACATAATGATCTAGGTGGCCGGGCCACAAAAAATGGACGAATTCAGAGCAGATTAAGGGGAGAAGACACACTATGCAATTATTAAGGAGGCAGATGGAAACTTTCTGTCAAGGCCATTAAGTGTATTTTTAACATGCACAAAGTACAACCTTCTTGCACAAGAAGGCATGGTTTAACGTTCTATCTGACGAACAATGGCTTTTCCAAGATCATCAATATCCCATTTTCATTGAATGCGGAGTGGAGATTAGGGGAGAAATCTAAACACTGCTAGAAGAGAAGCTCTAAGTGGAGATATGCAAACTCACTTTCAGTCTTTTACAATTAATGAAGGATATTGTAGGGCCATCAGTCGGTAATGAGAGGAAGGAAAACAACATTAAATTTCGAATTTGGAGGATTCAAAATAAAATAAATCATAGTCAGAAGAAAAATTTGACTGTGTCTGAAGTAACTAGTAAGGGTTATAGAAGCAAAATGTTTTTAAACTTATTTCTATTTCATGCATTTTTCAATAAATATTTTAAACCTCAGTGAAACGGAGGGGAAATGTTATACTGCATTCGAAATCCAGTCTCTTCCCCCCCCCCTCCCCAACCCTTTTACATTTTTCCGGCCCGATTGGGTTTCTTGTTCCCCCCCCCCCTCCCCCTTCTCGATTTCTTTCCTATATCCGAGTCTGAATACATCTAATGTATATGGAAGATTGTGAGTGATTGACTGGCAGCTGACAGGGAATCATGCTAATTCTATGTGCAGAAATGAGAGAGCTCTGAAAATTTCCACCTAGTTGTAATCAAGGTCGTAGATCTCAAAAAAAAAAAAGAAATTTGACCTCCGACGCGTCCTTTAAGGTCAAATAGAGGTCAGACTTTGATCAACGAGGGCTAGAAATATGAAAATTGGTGTCTGATGGTGTTTCGCTTTATAGATGTTGGAAACGTTACGAAATTTAAAATTCGGAAGGTCCTCCAAGGTCAAAGCTTAGATTTAATTCTACCAGTGCTAGAGAGCTAAAAATTGTTGAATGGGGATATTTCGGGGCGTAGATCTCGAAAACGTTGCGAAATTTTGGATACTATGGCTTCTTCGAGGTCAACGTTTAAAATTTGTAAATAGGGTTATTTCAGGCAGAATAAAATGAATTTTTAAATTTAGTGTCACATTCAATGTCAAATAGGGGTTGTAGTGACAGTCTAGAAATCAATCAGTCTAATTGATTTCTAGTAGATATCTTATTAGTTAAGAAAGCAAACTTATTTAAACCACGGTTTCCCATACTTTATTTAGCTGGGAAACTGTGTTTTGCAGCACCTTTTTTCTTTTGAGGCCCAAAATATAAACGCATATGATAAAAATGACTAAATGTTCACCTTTTCTTTAATTTTATAATAAAAAATCCTTTACTATATGTGTACTCCATAGCTTTTAAATAACTAAGGGAAAACTAAGAACAAAATACGAAATATGCGGTGGGAACCAATCGTATTTTATCGCTTTCATGAATGTTGCTCTATAATAATAAGATCAAATGATTATTTCTGTGTTTTCTACGGAGCGTATTTTTTTCCCCCACTGAGTACTGGACTGTTGTCGCACTTTAACATTTTCTCCTCCGTTTAGAAACTCTTCAAAAATTTCTTGAGAAATGTAAAAAAAAAATTTATAAATATCTCCTCAAGCAGCTGCTTGCCACATAGGTTTGACAGGAACCTGTCAGTTTATGCGCTATAGTAGAAGGTCTGTGAGAATGGCACATCCTCAGCAGAAAACAAACGAAAAACATTCATGCTCTATCCAGGACTTTTTGACCAGTATCCAAGCGCGCTAACCACTAGGCCATGGCTCAATACCAGAGCAAAAGAATTGTTCACCAACCAACTTGCGTTAACCGTTTTTTAAAATTAATATAATCTTAATAAATCAAACTAGAAAAAGAAAACCCTGTCTATCATTTAGTCTCCTTGCAATAACTACATAATTTGCGCATATTAATGCACTTGATATTCACATCCGAGTTATATATATTTCCGACTATAAATATTTCCAGTGTGTTGCGTGGTCAAGAGAAGTTTTAGTCTCAATATTGAAACACGTGTTGCACCTGCAAGGAATGCAAACATCGAATCTGGAAGTATTCGACACAGTGGCGTACCCAGAAACTTCAGACTGAAGGGTCTTGAATGAGATTGATGTGTTAGAGTCTAAAGCGAGAGAATCTGAAGGGTCAGTCTATGGGGAGTGGGGGGTCCCTCCCACTTAAGTGGAATTACAACCCCTCTTAATCATATAATATATATTATAATTTCTCTCGCTTTCCTCACAGATCTCTATGGCATATTAGGCTGAGAGGCTCCTGTCACACCTCTATGGCAAGCAGCTGCTTGAGGAGTAATTTATTTTTAGTTTTTTTTTTAATATCCCCCTGATCAAACACAATGGCATATAACGAATTGGATTAATTTTTGCAGGGTCGGACTTATGCATAAGTTAACTAGACTACAATTTAAGGTTTCACGATATATATAAAATAAATACCCCTCAAGCAGCTGCTTGCCACAGAGGTCTGACAGGAGCCTGTCAGTTTATATGCCGTAGTAGAAGGTCTGTGAGGATGACAGGACCTCAGCAGAAAAACGACACATACATCCATGCCTTACCCGGGGCTCGAACCCAGGTCCCTTGGATCCGTAGCCAAGAGTGCTAACCACTCAGGGACTCAAAAAAATGCATTTTAAATGTCAGGAAAAAAAATTAAACATTTAAATTACTGTAGTGGGTAAACATTGGTCATCCTAGCTTTACACAATGATCATTGTATACCAATGACAGTGTAATATTTTAACCACATCAGTTTCATTTTTTATCTTCCCTTCAGTCAGAATCATCATCATCATCATCATCATCATCCTCAAGCAGACATAGGCTACGGAGGTCCAACCAGACTGCGCAGTTTAATTCTCCAAGCATATCTGTCCTGAGCAACATCTGCTGCATCCAGCCACTGTACACCAATTCTAACAAGGTCCTGTTTCACATTGTCTGTCCACCGCATCCTAGGTCTCCCCTTCTTTCTGAGGCCTTTAGGCACACTGTTCATAACCCTATTCGCCAATCTATAATTATCCATATGGGCCACATGGCCAAACCAACGGAGTCTCTCTCTGCACAATATGCTGCTTAAAGGAGGTTGCAGACTCCTTTGCTTAACCTCATCATTAGTAACAAAGTTGAACCACCTAATACCCAAGATACTGCGTAAGAATCTAGAATCAAAAGGATCTAGTTTCCTGTTATCATGTTTACACAGCGTCCAAGTTTCACTACCATAACCAACCCTAGAAAGAACCAAACTATTATACAGCCTAATTTTCGTCTTTAGGTGTATACGCCTATTTCTCCACAATCTCCATAGATTCTTAAAAGTCCCGGCAGCAATAACTATTCGTCTGTTAATCTCAAGCCGCACATCACCAGTATCAGTTACGCAGCTCCCAAGGTAATTAAACTGTGACACCTGCTCAAGACTGCAACCATTCAGATTAACTGAATCACAACCTGCCTGACCAATTTTCATCACTTTAGTTTTCTCTCTGTTTATAACCAAGCCTACTGTACTACCAGTCTCATCAACAGCTCGAATGAAAGAGTTCATCTCATCAACATCATTTGCCAAAAGGGCTAAATCATCAGCATAATCTAAATCAGAAATTTTCGTATCTCCAGCCCATTTAAGGCCAAAAGCTTTCCCTTGAAGTGAATTTCGCATAACATAATCAACAACCAAACTAAAGAGAAAAGGAGACAAAATGCACCCTTGTCGAACACCAGAAGTAATGCTAAACCAATTGCTACAGGACTTACCAACTCTCACATATGACTCAGTGTTATTATAGAAAGCTTTCATTATGTTAACTAACTTGTCTGGTATACCATATGATCTCACAATCAACCACAAATTATGACGATCAACAGAGTCGAAAGCGTTTTTGAAATCAACAAAGCTAACAAGCAAAGGTTTCTGAAACTCTAAACATTTCTCAAGAATCTGCCTAAGTGAAAATATCTGATCTACACATCCCCTACCACTTCTGAATCCACATTGCTCATCACGCAATTGCCTGTCAACCAGATTCTTAATTCTATTAAGCACAATCATGGAAAGAACTTTACCTGGAACGGAGAGTAGGCTGATACCCCTATAGTTATCACAAGAACTGCGATCACCTTTTTTGAAAATAGGCATAACAATCGCTCTGGTAAAATCCTTAGGAACCATGCCTTTATCATAAAAGTTATTCAAAATTTCAGTCATCCAAATGGTAACTGAAACATTCCCAGCTCTAAGCATTTCCGTAGTAATTTCATCCACCCCTGGGGATTTATGAAGTTTAAGTTTAGAAACCTAACTTCAGATTGTGTTATAGGGCCAACATCAAAGCCAACAATGCATCTATCATCATTGCAAACAATATGAGTAGAATTAACCACATTGTTTAGAACATCACTGAAATGCTCAGCCCACCTAGCCATGACAGAATCCTCACCTTCTATAACCTTACCTTGTTTATCCTTTAATCCCTGTATACCTGTTCGTTTTCTACCACACAAAACATTAACTATCTGGTACAGCTCTCTGCTGTTGTGCTGTCTAACTGCTTCCTCAGCTCTGTCAGCCAGGCCATGAAACCAAAGATTCTTATCAGTAGCTAACTGATCCTTTACACGTTTATTAAGTTCTTTGTAATGCTTTCTATTAGGACTAGTAGGGTACTGATTAAGGACATTCCTGCAGTTCCTTCTTTCTGAAATAAGCTCAAGTGCCTTATCACTTAAATAATTCTGTCTCCTCTGCTCCTTTTTCCCTAAAAGAGTACTGTTAGTTTCCAAAAAAGCCTGTTTAAAATGGCCCCATTTTTCCTCAACTTCAGTATTAAGCAAACCATGACTGTCATAATGACTAAGTAACCTATCATGGTAAGCTTTAGCTATAACTGGGTCTTTCAGAGCTTCAGTATTAAAGGTAAATTTTTCAACCCTAGCACAACACTTTTTAAGTTTAAGTTGCAAGACACTTTTAACAAGGTAATGGTCAGATCCAATTTCAGCTCCCCTATATGCCCTGGTATTTCTAACAGAACTAACCCATTTGCTGTTAATTAATATATAATCAATCATATTCCTATGCAGCCCATCAGGTGAAACCCATGTGTATTTATGTATGTCGCGGTGTTTGTAATATGTGTTAGTTATTCTGAAACCATTGAGTTTACTTACCTGTAGGAGACGTTGCCCATTGCCATTGCAGCTACCAATACCAAAAGGGCCTATTACTCCCTCCCAAAGGTCAGAGTCGGTACCAACTTTGGCATTGAAGTCACCAAGAACAAGGGTAATATCTCCTTTCTTGACAGAATTCAAAATATCCTGAAGTTGTCCGTAAAACCTATCTTTCTCATCCTCATCACAATCCTCAGTGGGGGCATAACAGCAGATAACATTCAAGTCTTTAATGCTTGTCTGAAATTTTGCTGTAAGAAACTTTTCATTAATGCACTCATATCCTAGAAGAGCATCACTAGCATGTCTGCTGAGCAGCAGACCCACGCCTTGGTGATGCTTTCCATCCTCCCTCCCTGTAAAGAGAAATTTAAAGTTATTTTTAAGTATCTCACCTTTACCTGTCCATCTGGTCTCTTGCAAGCCTAGAATATCTAGGTTATAGCGCTGGAATTCCTGCATGAGGACATCAAGATAATAATCTCTATGTAATGTCCTCACGTTCCATGTTCCTGCAGAGAGAAAATGATTAGTAGGATTTTTAAAGAAATTAGGTTTATTGAGATTGGTAGGGCCAACAATATCAAACAGCCCCCTGATCGCAGGCATGGGGCAAAGACCTGTTCCTCCTCCGCTAAAGGCTGAAGTCACCGATGCTGGTAGGAACTTCAGGCACCACCTTTTCAAGTGGACGTTTTCAAGAGCCATATGGCCTGCCTGAGACACATTACTCCAGTTTAGGCTTGACGATGCCCAACTAGCTAAGTAAGGTTCAGGTACCTGCGATGGCCTCTGATTAGGATTATCCACCAGCTGATATAAGGTATCATATGCCTCTGTTCACTTAGAGCTGGCAACCCAGAAGCAAACAGAAAACACAGCGGCAGATTCTCCCTCAACAGAGGCCCACCAGTGCAGCAAGTTCAGGATCCATAATCAAGCTCAAATCCATAAACAAGTCCAGTCTAGTAGGTATAAATGGTCAGCACCAGGACCCTGTGAAGTTGACCACTCCTCAGCAGGGTTGAAAAAAAAAAAAGTGGCCATAGATGACCAGATCAGTAGGCCATACTGAACTGGCAGCCCTCCCCTTCCGTTCCCTTCCAAAAGAGAATATCTCTTTTGAAAGGTACTAACAGCCTGCAGCACGAGAAGGCGGGGTCGGACATTAGGTGCTAGACCTGGCCGGTTCTGTGCATCATCACTAGGGATTGGTACACAGCTCTCCTTCCAGTTTACGCCTAGCTACCATTTACAGGCCCCAGTCAGAATAATAAATATATATTTCGTGTTTCCAATTTTTAGAGCCTCTTAAATTTCCCATAGCTTACGGTTTCTTAAAATTGTCATAGCTTAGGGCCTCTTAATTTTGCCATAGTTTAGGGTCTCTTAATTTTGCTATAGTTTAGGGTCTCTTAATTGCCATAGCTTAGGGCCTCTTAATTTTGCCATAGCTTAGGGCCTCTTAATTTTGCCAAAGCTTAGGGCCTCTTAATTTTGCCATAGTTTAGGGCCTCTTAATTTTGCCATAGTTTAGGGCCTCTTAATTTTGCCATAGCTTAGGGCCTCTTAATTTTGCCATAGCTTAGGGCCTCTTAATTTTGCCAAAGCTTAGGGCCTCTTAATTTTGCCATAGTTTAGGGCCTCTTAATTTTGCCACAGTTTAGGGCCTCTTAATTTTGCCACAGTTTAGGGTCTCTTAATTTTGTCATAGCTTAGGGCCTCTTAATTTCGCCATAGCTTAGAGCCTCTTAATTTTGCCAAAGCTTAGGGCCTCTTAATTTTGCCATAGTTTAGGGTCTCTTAATTTTGTCATAGCTTAGGGCCTCTTAATTTTTTATAGTTTAGGGCCTCTTAAATTTGCCACAGCTTAGGGCTTCAGAAGCTCAAAGTTCGGCCCTGAACTGTTATGTTTGGGGTTCATAAAATCTGATTTTCCAGACACCAATAGCGATCATAATGCTGTGAATATCCAATTTTGAACTATACCCACTCGATTCAATAATAAATTCGCTATAATGTAACTGCAGAGTGAAATAATTCTGTTCAGGAATTTTCCTCCATCATCGACTTTGTTTCAATGTAGCGAGGACAGCAGACTTTTTTTTAGACACGATAATATCTCTAAGAGTTACGAAATGCTCCTAAACGGACCAGGATATCTAGTTCGATTGTAGTATAACATCCCCTCCGTTAAACAGTTCTTTAAAAATTTTTTGAAAAATGCATGAAATGTAAATAAGTTTCATAATTTTGTGCCTCTATTACTCTTACTGGCATTCTGAAAAGGAGGAGCACCCCTGGTTGCGGGTCAGGCTCATAATCTGCAGTTCCCAGGTTCGACTCCCTCCTGGGCCAATTGAGATTTATCTCCACAAAACTCCCACCCTGTCCTTGGTCAGTAGGGGATACCGATGGGCTTGGAAAGGCTGCCGGATGGAATGTTAAGCCGTGGCCCCGTGTGCGAGAGAGTCATACCCTGTGCCCGTTCAAGAATACGTTGGATAGTCTTGAGGGAGACTACCATCTGTCACCCAGCAGCTGTCGAATGGTTCCCCTCCAACCCCCACAACCTTCTCTGAGCTCTCGGTGCTCTTGTGACCTGACCATTTAGCCTATTATGTGCAGAAAAACATCTCAACACAGCCCAATCCCTCTAGATCCTGCCTTGGTTCTGAAATTGTATTTACCGAGATTTTTCTTCACTATTCTTCCATCGTGTTCTCGATCAGAAATGGTACTGATGGACTTGGAATGGACGGCCTCCATCAGCTCGAATATTAAGTCGTGTCCGCTTGTGCAGGGTTGGGTTGTTTTACCACTGGGCTGGGTTGTTTTACCTCTGAGCGGCACTTTTTGCACATCATAGGCTAAATGGCCAGGTCACATGGACCCCGAAGGCTCAGAGAAGGTTGGGGGAGGGGACCCACTGGAACAGCTGTTGGGAGACAGATGGTAGCCTCCCGTCAAGGCCATCCAGCGTGTTCTTTAACGTGCACAGGGTATGGCTCTCCCGCACACGGGGCCACGGCTTAACGTCCCATCCGACGGACGGCGGCCTTTCCAAGCCCACCGGTGTCCCCTACTGACCGTGGGCAGGGCGGGGAATTTTGCGGAGATAAATCTCAACAGCTTTGACTTGAACTAATCTCTCAGCTGGGACTCGAACCTGGGAACTACAGATTACGAGCCTGGCGCGCTACCGACTAAGCCACCCCCGCCCCTAAATGACCAGGTCACAAGGGCCCCGACGGTTCAGAGAAGGTTGCGGGGAAGGCACCCACTGAACAGCTGTTGAGAGACGATGGTAGCCTCCCGTCAAGGCCATCCAGCGTGTTCTTTAATGTGCACAGGGTATGGCTCTCCCACACACGGGACCACGGCTTAACGTCCCATCCGACGGACGGCGGTCTTTCCAAGTCCAGCGGTGTCCCCTACTGATCGAGAGCATTGCGGGCAGTTTTCAGAGATAAATATCAACGCATCCCAGCTGGGACTTGAACCTGGGAATTGAATATTTCAAGCCTTTCGGCTACCAATTGAACCACTCCTACCCCTTCTCTTGTGCTTGGTTGGTTGGTTGTTTTACCTCTGAGCGGCACTTTTTTGCACACCATGGGCTAAATGGCCAGGTCACATGTACCCTGAATGCTCAGAGAAGGTTGGAGGAGGGGACCCACTGGAACAGCTGTTGGGAGACAGATGGTAGCCTCCCGTCAAGGCCATCCAGCGTGTTCTTTAACGTGCACAGGGTATGGCTGTCCCGCACACTGGGCCACGGCTTAACGTCCCATCCGACGGACGGCGGCCTTTCCAAGCCCATCGGTGTCCCCTACTGACCGTGGGCAAGGCGGGGAATTTTGCGGAGATAAATCTCAACGCTGACCCAGCTGGGACTCGAACCTGGGAAATGCAGATTACGAGCCTGGCGCGCTACCGACTGAGCCACTCCCGCCCCATTCTCTTGTGCAGAAGAGCCATAATTTGTACGCATTAAAGAACAAACTGGATGACTTTGACGGAAAATTTCACCTGTCTCCTAACATATATTCAGTGAGTCCTTCTTTGAGGTTTTGAGATCTTTGCAACTTGAACCATCTTCCACCATCGAACATTCCACTGTTTCTAAACAATGAAACGAAAAAAAAAAAGCTTAATAATGTCCAGAAAACACTTTAATAACATTTAAACATCGTACAGTAAAAACAAATGCAGCAGTTAGTTTCCAGAACGTAGTAAAATCATCAACGTATAAAACTTCCTTTTAACGGAAAGGACTGACAAATAATTTAAATTTTACATAAGAAAAAACAAAACCTCTAACAAACAATTTGAATGGAGGAGAAATCCTTCGCAGAAATCACCGCAAATTTAAACTTTCCTGAGCAGCAGTAAAGGTTCCGCTCCTAATACGAGTCGGAATATGATGGACTTTATTTCTTCCAGCTCTATACTGTCTTTCAAAGGTCTGTGTATTCTGCGCATGCTCACCGGCATCGTCTTGAACTCTCTTCTCTCCTTCTCGAGCGTAAGAGAAACGAAAATTATCGGATCGTTCCTGTCTCTGGCATCCTCTCGGAGATGAAAGCGCAATCCAATCGGCAGGAGCACGAGTCCCAACCAAATTCCTTCTTTTAGAGATCTCGTACTTCCGGCGACGATATCGCTGAGCATTGGTCTCGGTCATATTCGTAAACGAGACGTCACTACCAGTAGCAGTTCCGACAATCCTCCAATTCACGTTTTCTCTTTTCGGGGGGCGCTGGAAGTGGGAGATTTCGTACGTTTCTTTCTGACGTACTCCTTGGTGTGATTTGTCGTTTCGTGGTCGGGAGGCCAAGATACCTTCCATGATGTCAATCATGCAAGCAAAGCCAGATCCCAGCATGCCAACGGTCTTGTCTTCGTGAAAGGCGTCTTCTTTCTCGTCTTCCTCGGGAATGTTGTCCAGCGTGTGGTTGAAGAGCTAAGGAACAAACCAATAAAGAAAAAGAGATGTAAATGTCGTGTGATCGGTTTTACGAATTTAGGAGCAGTAGCTTTGAGTGCATCTATATATAAGAATAATCATTTCTCTAAATTGCTAACAGGGGTAAATTTTTCTTTTATTTACAAATGGAAATACAAACAGTTTGAGCTTTATTAGGAACAGATATATGTTATACAAATAGGGAGTCAAGATTCAATAGGGAATCATTCAAAAAGAGTCAAGATTCAATAGGGAGTCATTCAGTACAGATTCAAAGAGAATCAATATTCAATAGGGAGTCAGATTCAAAGAGAGTCAATATTCAGTAGGGAGTCAGATTCAAAGAGAGTCAATATTCAGTAGGGAGTCAGATTCAAAGAGAGTCAATATTCAGTAGGGAGTCAGATTCAAAGAGAGTCAATATTCAGTAGGGAGTCAGATTCAAAGAGAGTCAATATTCAGTTGGGTTGGGTTGGGTTGTTTTACCTCTGAGCGTCACTTTTTTGCACACCATGGGCTAAATGGACAGGTCACATGGACCCCGAAGGCTCAGAGAATGTTGGGGGAGGGGACCCACTGGAACAGCTGTTGGGAGACAGATGGTAGCCTCCCGTCAAGGCCATCCAGCGTGTTCTTTAACGTGCACAGGGTATGGCTCTCTCCCGCACACGGGACCACGGCTTAACGTCCCATCCGACGGACGGCGGTCTTTCCAAGCCCATCGGTGTCCCCTACTGACCGTGGGCAGGGCGGGGAATTTTGCGGAGATAAATCTCAACGCTGACCCAGCTGGGACTCGAACCTGGGAACTACAGATTACGAGCCTGGCGCGCTACCGACTGAGCCACCCCCGCCCCTCAATATTCAGTAGGGAGTCAGATTCAAAGAGAGTCAATATTCAATAGGGAGTCAGATTCAAAGAGAGTCAATATTCAATGGGAAGTCAGATTCAAAGTGAGTCAATATTCAATAGGAAGTCAGATTCAAAAAGAGTCAAGATTCAATAGGGAGTCAAAAGGAACAAATTCAACAGGGAATTAAGATTTAAAAGGAGTCAAGATTTAATAAGGAGTCATTCAGTACAGATTCAAAGAGAATCAACATTCAATAGGGAGTCAGCTTCAAAGAGAGTCAAGATTCAATATGGAGTCATGTTTAAAGAGAATCAAGATTCAATAGGGAGTCAGATTCAAAGTGAGTCAAGATTCAATAGGAAAATTTATTTAAATACTTATCAGAATAAATTCATTCCGTTTATTCACAATGCGAAACAGTATGACTGTAATGTTTTAATTATGTATCTCCCACTCACCCCCATCAACTTTTCCTAGATGTACCACTGATTACGATTAGACACCCCTAAAAACAGTGCGCGCGAAACTTGATTACCTTGTGTCGAGTCAAACATTAATATGTCACACAAATGGAACTTGATATGTCACACACTTCATCTGTCACACAGGTGGAACTTGATCTGTTACACATTTCATCTGTCACACAGGTAGAACTTGAACGTGGGAACTGCCGAATACGAGCCTTGCGTGCTACCGATTTTACCTCCTATGTCAGGATTAGGTTGGTTGTTTTCCTCTGAGTGGAACTATTTACCCATACAATTGCCTAAACGACTAGGCCACAAGGACCCGAAGAAGGTTGGAAGGAAAGGGACCCACAGGACAGGTGTTAGGTAGGCAGATGGTAGCCAATAAGGATCACAAGGGATCAGAAAAGGTTTCGGGAAAGGACCCTCTGAACTGTTGTTAGGAGACAAATAAACCCCGCGTTAGGCCATCCAGCATGTTCTTTGTTGAGCACAGAGTTGGTCCTACTACTCACGGTGGGTTGGGTTGTTTTACCTCTGAGCGGCACTTTTTTGCACACCATGGGCTAAATGGCCAGGACCCCGAAGGCTCAGAGAAGGTTGGGGGAGGGGACCCACTGGAACAGCTGTTGGGAGACAGATGGTAGCCTCCCGTCAAGGCCATCCAGTGTGTTCTTTAACGTGCACAGGGTATGACTCTCCCGCACACGGGGCCACGGCTTAACGTCCCATCCGACGGACGGCGGCCTTTCCAAGCCCATCGGTGTCCCCTACTGACCGTGGGCAGGGCGGGGAATTTTGCGGAGATAAATCTCAACGCTGACCCAGCTGGGACTCGAATCTGGGAACTACAGATTACGAGCCTGGCACGTTACTGACTAAGCCACCCCCGCCCCACTACTCACGGTGATACGGTTTAATGTCCATATGACAGGCGGCGGTATTTCCAAGCCCATCGGTGTCCCCTTTATGACCGAGAACTAAAGGTCAACGGTTTTTTCTCTACACTCTTCCCGAGCTAAATCCAACGAATCTCACCATTAGTGGATGATTTGAAATTTGAATTGAGAAAATATTTTTGCTTGCTTACCTGTGAGGGCTTGGTCTGACTTTCAAGGTATCTCCTTTTCTTGAATGACTGTCTAAAAGCCCTCCACTCTTCTTCCACCACACGCAACTTCCGATTCTCGACTTCCAGTTTCCACAAATCATTCGCAGCATCTCTGACTTTCTTCTCCATCTGCTCCATCTCGAGACTGCTCTCCACCAGCTGGAACAATGTCTCTGCGTGCTTGTTCTCCAGCTGTTCCACCTCCCTGTGCTTGAGTGCAAGATGCGCCTCTAGCTCTTTGTTGTAGGAATTCAAATCCCGCAGCCTCTCATCCTCATCTTTCTCTTCCAATAGCTCACTTTTCTCCTGCAACAGGTCGAGAACGTGCATCGTGACATTACAGGCGATTGTGGCCTTCTCCGCCGTTTTCTCTTGTGAATCTTGGAAGTTCTTGTGAAAGATGCGGAGAGCTTCCTGGAGGTCAGAGATATTATTTTTGTTCACCTAAGGAAACAAAATATTTTCGTGAAATTATTGTTGTGTTATTATGATGATATTTGTTTGCGAGTATATTGAGTTGCAGACATGTATTCGGAAAATATTTTTGGGGATTCAAGAAACATTTCCGCAGCGGGTAGCAAAGTTAAGGGATAGACCCATTTTCGAGGGGGGCGTGGGTGGCTCAGTCGGTAGCGCCCAGGCTCGTAATCTGTAGTTCCCAGGTTCGAGTCCCAGCTGGGTCAGCGTTGAGATTTATCTCCGCAAAATTCCCCGCCCTGTTCACGGTCAGTAGGGGACACCGATGGGCTTGGAAAGGCCGCCGTCCGTCGGATGGGACGTTAAGCCGTGGCCCCGTGTGCGGGAGAGCCATACCCTGTGCACGTTAAAGAACACGCTTTATGGCCTTGACGGGAGGCTACCATCTGTCTCCCAACAGCTGTTCCAGTGGGTCCCCTCCCCCAACCTTCTCTGAGCCTTCGGGGTCCATGTGACCTGGCCATTTAGCCCATGGTGTGCAAAAAAAGTGCCGCTCAGAGGTAAAACAACCCAACCCATTTTCGAGGTGGAAAGCAAAATTTAGAGAGGGGTCCATTTTTGGAGGGGTGGGCAAACGAAATTTAGTAAGGGGTCCATTTTTAGGGTGAAAGAAAAATATAGGAAATAGCCTTCTTAGAAGACAAGAAAAATTTAGGGAAGTGTCATTTTCGATTGGGACCAGAAAATTTTAGGGAACGGTCTTCTGACAGGAGCCTGTCGGTTTATACATCATAGCCAAGATCTGTGAGAATGAAGAGATTTCAGCAGAAAGACCACACAAGCATCCGAGGCTCGAACCCAGATCGCTTTAATCAGTAACCAGGCACAATAACCACTAGGTTACGGGACGTTTGTTTTCGATAAGAGAAACAAAAATGAAATAAGAGTAAAGAGAGGATTAGAAAAAGTAACGGGAGATATTAAAAAGAGTAAAGGAGCATTTGAAATAATAAAGAGAGCGTTAGAAAGAGCAAATGAAGAGTTAGAAAGGGTAAAGGGGGCGTTAGAAAAGGTAAAAGAGAATTAGAAAGTAAAGAAAGTAGTTAGAAAGAGTAAATGAGCAGTTAGAAAGAGGAAAGAGGAAAGGAAAGAAACAGGAAAGAGGAAAGTTCTAAAGAGTAAAGGAGAGTTAGAAAGAGTAAAGGAGCGCTAGAAAGGGTAAAGGGGAATTAGTAAATAAGCAGTTAGAGAACGGAAAGAGTGCATTAGAAAGAGTAAAGGGTAAAGGAGAGTTAGAAAGAGTAAAGGGTAAAGGAGAGTTAGAAAGAATAAATGAGCAGTTAAAAATAGGAAAGAGTAAAGGGTAAAAAGAGGTAAGAGTAAAGGGTAAAAAGAGGAAAGGGTAAAGGGTAGAAAGAGGAAAGAGGAAATTTCTAAAGAGTAAAGGAGAGTTAGAAAGAGTAAAGAAGCGCTAGAAAGGGTAAAGGGGAGTTAGTAAATAAGCAGTTAGAGAACGAAAAGAGTGCATTAGAAAGAGTAAAGGGTAAAGGAGAGTTAGAAAGAATAAATGAGCAGTTAAAAATAGGAAAGAGTAAAGGGTAAAAAGAGGTAAGAGTAAAGGGTGAAAAGAGGAAAGGGTAAAGGGTGGAAAGAGTAAAGGGTAAAAAGAGGAAAGAGTAAAAGGTAAAAAGAGGAAAGGGTAAAGGGTAAAAAGAGGAAAGGGTAAAGGGTAGAAAGGGAAAAGAGGAAAGGGTAGAAAGAGGAAAGAGGAAAGGGTAGAAAGAGAAAAGAGTAAAAGGTAAAAAGAGGAAAGAGGAAAGGGTAAAAAGAGGTAAGAGTAAAAGGTAAAAAGAGGAAAGAGTAAAAGGTAGAAAGAGGAAAGAGTAAAAGGTAGAAAGAGGAAAGAGTAAAAGGTAGAAAGAGGAAAGAGTAAAGGGTAGAAAGAGAAAAGAGTAAAAGGTAAAAAGAGGAAAGAGTAAAGGGTAAAAAGAGGTAAGAGTAAAAGGTAGAAAGAGGAAAGAGTAAAAGGTAGAAAGAGGAAAGAGTAAAGGGTAAAAAGAGGAAAGGGTAAAGGGTAGAAAGAGGAAAGAATAAAAGGTAAAAAGAGGAAAGAGTAAAGGGTAAAAAGAGAAAAGAGTAAAAGGTAAAAAGAGGAAAGAGTAAAGGGTAAAAAGAGGAAAGAAGAAAGGGTAAAAAGAGGAAAGAGTAAAGGGTAAAAAGAGGAAAGAGTAAAGGGTAGAAGAAAGAGTAAAGGGTAAAAAGAGGAAAGAGGAAAGGGTAGAAAGAGATAAGAGTAAAGGGTAAAAAGGGGTAAGAGCAAAGGGTAAAAAGAGGTAAGAGTAAAGGGTAAAAGAGGAAAGAGGAAAGGGTAAAAAGAGGAAAGAGTAAAAGGTAAAAAGAGGAAAGAGGAAAGGGTAGAAAGAGGTAAGAGTAAAGGGTAAAAAGAGGAAAGAATAAAGAGTAAAAAGAGGAAAGAATAAAGAGTTAAAAGAGGAAAGAATAAAGGGTAAAAAGAGAAAAGAGTAAAGGTTAGAAAGAGGAAAGAAATGTTAGGAAGAGGAAAGAAAGGTTAGAAAGAGGAAAGGGGGCTTTAGAAATAGTAAAGGGAGCGTTAGAAAATCAAATAAAAAAGTAGAAAGAGTAAAGGGGAGTTAGAAGGGGTAAAGGGGAGTTAGAAAGAGTAAAGAGGGCATTAGAAAGAGTGAAGAGAGCTTTAGAAAAAATGAAGGAGACGTTAGAAAGAATAAATTAGTCTTGAACTGTTTTACCTCTGAGTGACACTTGTTTTGCACACAATGGGCTAAACGACCAGGTCACAAGTATCCCAAAGCTCCGAAAGTTGGAATAATGGTGGGGATTAACAGACATAAATATCAGTGCTGGCGCAGCTGAGTCTCGAACCTGGGAACTAGCAGATTACGAGTCTGGCGCGTTATCTATTGTAGGATGGGAACCACTGGTCTGCTTATTGAACCATCCTCCCGATATTCTGCTGACATCTCCATCGCATCTCTCCTTCCAACATCCCACTCATCCTTCACATTTGATCTGTTTGCTCATCTTCTTCCTCCTGACAATGACGACTCACGCAAACATCTTCGTTTCAATTGCCTCCGTGAAAGCCAAAGTAGGCCATTCAAACAGATTATAGCTGTTTATAGAAAGCAGTTCCATTGTGTGATCTGCCCACAATCCATAAACGTCGCGATAAATTCTCTTAAATGTTTTCTTTTTGACTCTCTAGTGAGATAGGGATCATTGATCCTTGAGAAAACTGATGACGTTGCTAAAGTCTCTCGGGAAAAACTTTCTCTCTGCGTACACCGGGCATGGATCTCGAAAAAAAACAAGTAAGTTGGCCTACCTCTTTAGCCGTCCCATGGTAGAGTGATTAGCATGCTTGGCTACTGATCTAAGAGACCTGGGTTCGAGCCCGGGTAAGACATGGATATCGTGTCGTTTTCCTGCTGAGCCTCCTCTCAGACCATCCTCTGCCATCCTCTCAGACCTTCTACTATGGCATATAAACTGACAGGCTGCTGTCAGACCTCTGTGACAAGCAGCTGCTTGAGGGGGGATTTATTTTTATTTTATTTACATTGGATCGTGTGAGCTCACAAAAACCTGGATCGTGTGGGCTCACTCACAGGAATATTGAGCGTGTGCAGTTACCGTTCACAGCAAACTGGAGCGTGTGCAGTAACTTCACACGCTCCAGTTTGCTGTGAACGGTAACTGGAGCGTGTACAGTTGCTGTACACGCTCCAGATATTTTTCCTGAATTCTGTAATCAACCGAAATGTTCGGATAATTTTTTGACCTACTAGACGTCCCATGGCCTAGTGGTTAGCGTGCTTGGCTACTGATCTAAGAGACCTGGGTTCGAGCCCGGGTAAGACATGGATATCGTGTCGTTTTCCTGCTGAGGTCCTGCCATCCTCTCAGACCTTCTACTATGGCATATAAACTGACAGGCTCCTGTCAGACCTCTGTGGCAAGCAGCTGCTTGAGGGGGTATTTATTTATTTAATTATTTTTTATTAATTATTACCTCTGAATGGCACTTTAGCAGCCGCAAATAAAAAACCATGTTAGTGGTTTTAAAAAATATATATTTTTTTGTTTCTATTCCGGTTATACCATTATCAAGGGGGAGAGGTACCATGACCCCTTATCCCCCCCCCCAGATACGGGGCTCCTTTACACGATATTCTGTTAAAGGCTCAATGACTCGCCTTTAGAATAAATGAAGCCGTTACAAGAAAGATCAAAGGTCAGATGACTGATATGCAAAACGACGTTATCAGTTGATGTGGTCGACAACGGTTAGCATCAGCTATCAGTATAACGGTACATTCAAGTGGGTGTTATCTATCTTTTGCTAACTCTCTTCCGTTCTTTAAATGAAAATGGAAGAAACATTATATTGCAAATAATCTCCGGATGCTTCCATATTACATTGGTTGTTTTACCTCTGAGCGACACTTTTTTGCACACCATGGGCTAAATGGCCAGGTCACAAGGACTCCGAAGGCTTAGAGAAGGTTGGGGGAGGGGACCCACTGGAACAGCTGTTAGGAAACAGAGAGTAGCCTCCCGTCAAGCTATTCAGCGTGTTCTTTAAAGTTGGGTTGTTTTACTTCTGAGAGGTACTTTTTTGCACACTATGGGCTAAATGGCCAGGTCACATGGACCCCGAAGTTTCAGAGAAGGTTGAGGGAGGGGACCCACTGGAACAGTTGTTAGGAGACAGAGGGTAGCCTCCCGTCAAGGCCATTCAGCGTGTTATTTAACGTTGGGTTGTTTTACCTCTGAGCGGCAATTTTTTGCACACCATGGGCTAAATAGCCAGGTCACAAGGACTCCGAAGGCTCAGAGAGGGCTGGGGGAGGGGACCCACTGGAGCAGCTGTTGGGAGACAGATGGTAGCCTCCCGTCAAGGCCATCCAGCGTGTTCTTTAACGTTGGGTTGTTTTACCTCTGAGCGGCACTTTTTTGCACACCAAGAGCTAAATGGCCAGGTTACAGGGACTCTGAAGGCTCAGGAAGGTTGGGGGAGGGGACCCACTGGAACAACTGTTGGGAGACAGATGGTAGCCTCCCGTCAAGGTCATCCAGTGTGTTCTTTAACGTGCACAGAGTATGACTTTCCCGCACACAGGCCACGGCTTAACGTCCCATCCGACAGACGGAGGCCTTTCCAAGTTCATCGGTGTCCCCTACTGATCGTGGGCACAGAGTTTTGCGGAGATAAATCTCAACGCTGGGAGTCGAACCGGGGAATTGCAGATTACGAGCCTGGCGCACTACCGACTGAGCCACCTCCGCCCTGCCTGTCAGCGTAATAAGCAATAAAGAAGATCCTTGAGGAAGGCAGGACCTCACGAGATAGACTATATTACAAAAAGTTAAAAAGTAAGAATAATATCATGGAGATAAATTGAATGCCGTAATTGAATAAATCTTTGTAACGATTTTCAATAATATTCGTTCCATATTTAAAGAGTTTTGGAACCTGAAGAATTTATCATAATAATTTGCTTTCATAGAAGCCCACCAAAGCATAGATTGTTATTGCTACAACCTCCTACTAAAATAAATTACAAATTTGGAAGTGTTTTGAACGAAAACAAGACAAGCGTTTTGCTATTGAATGTTCCCAATTTAAAAATTCTGTGAATATTAAAAGAATATTGCTGAAAATCGAGAATTAGAAAGATTTCAGTTGAGATCTCCAACTTTCATCTCCAGTGGCATTTTTCTCGTAAAAAAAGATTTTCAAAGTTAGGGAGCTCTTAATGGGACTTTCCATTTCACGTTACAGGGGTTGGATTGTTTTGCCTCTGAGCTACACTTTTTGGCCCACAATGAGCTAAATGGCTCAGGTCTAAAGGACCCCGAGAAGGTTGATGAAACAGGACCCACTGGATAGCTATTAGGAGACAGATGTTGTTCTTTAACGTTCACATGGTATAGCTCTCTCGCACACTGGGTTGGGTTGTTTTACCTCTGAGCGGCACTTTTTTGCACATCATGGGCTAAATGGCTAGGTCACATGGACCCCGAAGGCTCAGAGAAGGTTGGAAGAGGAGACCCACTGGAACAGCTACTGGAAGACAGATGGTAGCCTCCCGTCAAGGCCATCCAGCGTGTTCTTTAACGTGCACAGGGTATGGCTCTCCTGCACACGGGGCCACGGCTTATAACGTCCCATCCGACGGACGGCGGCCGTTTCAAGCCCATCGATGTCTCCTACTGACCGTGGGCAGGGCGGGGAATTTTGCGGAGATAAATCTCAACGCTGACCCAGCTGGGACTCGAACCAGGGAACTACAGATTACGAGCCTGGCGCGCTACCGACTGAGCCACCCCCGCCCCAGGAACTTAGTGAATATGCCTTTAGAGAACATGCATTTCCCAAGGACTAAACAAATATAAACCTACCATCGCAAACAACCACACTTACAGTGGGTTTCCTTCCCCCAACATTCTCTGAGCCCTCGGGGTCCTTGTGACCTGGCCATTTAGCTCCCCATTGTATGGAAAGTAGTGCCGCTCAGAATGTACATTGTGAAGAGAAAAGAGTGCGGATTGTTTTCTACTTAATGATGATCGTTGGGTTGTTGGGTTGTTTTACCTCTGAGCGGCACTTTTTTGCACACCATGGGCTAAATGGCCAGGTTACATGGACCCCGAAGGTTCAGAGAAGGTTGGGGTAGGGGACCAACTGGAACAGCTGTTGGGAGACAGATGGTAGCCTCCCGTCAAGGCCATCCAGCGTGTTCTTTAACGTGCACAGGGTATGGCTCTCCCGCACACGGGCCACGGCTTAACGTCCCATCCGAAGGACGGCGGCCTTTCCAAGCCCATCGGTGTCCCCTACTGACCGTGGGCAGGGCGGGGAATTTTGCGGAGATAAATCTCAACGCTGACCCAGCTGGGACTCGAACCTGGGAACTACAGATTACGAGCCTGGCGCGCTACCGACTGAGCCACCCTCGCCCCAATGATGATCGTTAAAACTGGTGAAGATATACAACTTCAGTAAACAATGCTCATCGTGATGTTCGGCCTACAACCGCATCATTTACCAGTCTTTCCTGTTAGATAGGAAGAATTAGACCGGAAGTGATGAGGTCTGTAAATTGATGTAGAACAAGAGCAATCGAAGCAAGACAAGAATCAGTTGTTTCGAGAAGTGCCACATTTAGATATGGTTTTAAAGCACGAGAAATAACTCCCCGTGCAATACATACAATGACTATTTGGGAGATAATTTCCGTGGTCCGTCATAGAGAAAGCTAACTTCATGATTTTAATTTAACAGTCAAATCACATGGAAAAATGGGGCGGGGGTGGCTCAGTCGGTAGCGCGCCAGGCTCGTAATCTGTAGTTCCCAGGTTCGAGTCCCAGCTGGGTCAGCGTTGAGATTTATCTCCGCAAAACTCCCCGCCCTGCCCACGGTCAGTAGGGGACACCGATGGGCTTGGACAGGCCGACGTCCGTCGGATAGAACGTTAAGCCGTGGCTATGTATGCGGGAGAACCATAAAAAAACTCATTGGATGACCTTGACGGGAGGCTGCCATCTGTCTCCCAACAGCTGCTCCAGTGAGCCCCTCCCCTAACCTTTCCTAAGACTTCGGGGTCCATGTGACCTGGCCATTTAGCCCATTGTATGCAAAAAAGTGCCGTTCAGAGGTAAAACAACTCAACGTTAAAGAACACGCTGGATGGCCTTGACGGGAGGCTACCATCTGTCTCCCAACAGCCGTTCCAGTGGGTCCCCTCCCCCAACCTTCTCTGAGCCTTCGGGATCCTTATAAACCCGGCCATTTATCCCATTGTATGCAAAAAAGTGCCGTTCAGAGGTAAAACAACCCAACGTTAAAGAACACGCTGGATGGCCTTGACGGGAGGCTACCATCTGTCTCCCAATAGCTGTTCCAGTGGGTCCCCTCCCCCAACCTTCTCTGAGCCTTCGGGGTCCATACGACCTGGCCATTTAGCCCATGGTGTGCAAAAAAGTGCCGCTCAGAGTAAAACAACCCAATTCACACGGAAAAATATGACCGAAAACAAATTAATATCTTCACTTGCCTTCCCTTGAGTAATTTCCAGCACAGTTTGGGCGGCGATAACGAAGTCCTTCACGTCCTCTACCTTCGAGGTGGTTTTCGAACCTTTGGTCTTCCAGAAGGTAATCCAGTTGTACAAGAAGAACAGCGCCGCAACTAAAAGAAGAAGATAATAATGCGCTTCAAAACTAAAAGAAGAAAAAAATGCGCTTCACAACTAAAAAAAGAAGAAAACGAACTTCACAAATGTTTCAAGGTAATAAAAAAAACGATTGGTAGATTCTGAAGAAAAACTAGAGGAATAACAACATTTTGCCTCTGGTGAATATGGGCTGCTGCTGAATATGAGTGAATATGGGTTGCTGCTGAATATGAGTGAATATGGGTTGCTGCTGAATATGAGTGAATATGGGTTGCTGCTGAATATAAGTGAATATGGGTTGCTGCTGAATATAAGTGAATATGGGTTGCTGCTGAATATAAGTGAATATGGGTTGCTGCTGAATATAAGTGAATATGAGTTGCTGCTGAATAGAAGTGAATATGGGCTGCTGCTGAATACGAGTGAATATGGGCTGCTGCTGAATACGAGTGAATATGGGCTGCTGCTGAATACGAGTGAATATGGGCTGCTGCTGAATACGAGTGAATATGGGCTGCTGCTGAATACGAGTGAATATGGGCTGCTGTTGAATATGAGCTTCCCGAGTTCAAAATTTCCAAAACTAAACATTAAATGCTTAAATTCAGAAAAAAAAAGTTCTTAAATATTACCTGCTGAAATGGGGATGCATCTTGTATTCTATGAAATACGGTAATTATTAATTTATTTTTCATATTATTGGAGTTTTTTGGGGGGCGGGGGGATGAATCGCGACATTTGGCATGTGACCTGGCCAATTAGTCTATTGTGGGCGCAATGGTTCAACTCATGGGTAAAACAGCCCAACCCATTTGGTCGGGAGGCTTTCTCAGTCTGCAACGTGCCAGACTCTCAATCTGCTGTTCCTAGGTTTCGAGTTAGAACTATGTCAGCGTTGAGATTCATCTCCGCTAAGACCCCCACCTGACTTTGGTCAGAAAGAGGACAACCGTTGAGGTTGGAGAGATTGCCATCCGTCGGATGAGACTTTAAGCGTGGCTCCGTGTATGGAAGAACCACATATTCCTCTGCACTTTAAAGAACACTCTGGATGACCTTGACGGAAGGCCAGATCGGTCTCTGTCCCTCAACAGCTGGGTCCCCTTCCCATAACCCTCTCTGAACCCTCGTGATCCTTGTGACCTGGCCGTTTTGCTCATTGTGTGCATAAAAGTGCCGCTCAGGGGTAAAACAACCCAACCCTCGCTGAACCTCAGGGTCCTTGTGACCTGGCCATTTAGTGCATTGTGTGAGAAAAAGTGCCGCTCAGAGGTGAAGCAACTCAACCCTCTCTGAGACTTTGGGTGTCCTTGTGACCTGGCCATTTAGTTCAATGTGTGTAAAAAAAAAAAACTGTCGCTCAGAGATGAAACAACCCAACCCTCTCTGAGCCCTTGGGGTCTCTGTGACCTGGCCATTTTGCTCATTATCTGCAAAAAATAGTGCTATTCAGAGGTAAAACAACTCAACACCAACTCTGAACTCTCGGGGTCCTTGTGCCCTGGCCCATTTAGCTCATTCTGTGCAAAATAGTGCGGCTCAGAGGAAAAACAATCCAACCCTCTCTGAGCCTTTGGGGTCCTTGTGACCTGGCCATTTAGCTCATTGTCTGCAAAATAGTGAGGCTCAGAGGTAAAACAACCCAACCCTCTCTGAGCCCTTGGGGTCCTTGTGAACTGGCCATTTAGCTCATTGTATGCAAAATAGTGCTACTCAGAGGTAAAACAAACAAACCTGAATCCTCGGGGTCCTTGTAACCTGGCCATTTTGCTCATTGTGTGCAAAATAGTGCATCTCAGAGGTAAAACAACCGAACCCTCACTGAATCCACGGGGTCCTTGTAACCTTGTGCCATTTAGCTCATTATATGCGAAAAAGTGCCGCTCAGAGGTAAAACAACCCAACCCACACTCGTTAAAAATGCTAAATGGCTTTCTAGGGCGTGTCTACTATTAAAGTTCCGAAAACGAAACGCTTCTACTCTTTCACCCCAGGCCATACCCACTTTCAGTCACACAAATAGAACTGTGACGTCACTTTATCTGACTATAAACGAGAGTTTATCTTATAAATAAATAACCAGACTGGTTCCATTTGAAAAAGAAAAATCTGTAAAGCTTAGCCAAAAATACCGTTACATTTTTTTCTTGCGAAGAGTTTAGCGAAGAGTGCTAGCAGATTGATTGGATTGTTTTACCTCTGAGCGGCAATTTTTTGCACACCATGGGCTAAATGGCCAGGCCACAACGACCCCGAAGGCTCAGTGAAGGTTGGGGGAGGGGACCCACTGGAACAGCTGTTGGGAGACAGATTGTAGCCTCCCGTCAAGGCCATCCAGCGTGTTCTTTAACGTTGGGTTGTTTTACCTCTGAGCGGCACTTTTTTGCACACCATGGGCTAAATGGCCAGGCCACAAGGACCCCGAAGGCTCAGTGAAGGTTGGGGGAGGGGACCCACTGGAACAGTTGTTCGGAGACAGATGGTAGTCCCCCGTCAAGGCCATCCAGCGTGTTCTTTAACGTTGGGTTGTTTTACCTCTGGCGGGCACTTTTTTGCACACCATGGGCTAAATGGCCAGGCCACAAGGACCCCGAAGGCTCAGTGAAGGTTGGGGGAGGGGACCCACTGGAACAGTTGTTCGGAGACAGATGGTAGCCTCCCGTCAAGGCCATCCAGCGTGTTCTTTAACGTTGGGTTGTTTTACCTCTGGCGGGCACTTTTTTGCACACCATGGGCTAAATGGCCAGGCCACAAGGACCCCGAAGGCTCAGTGAAGGTTGGGGGAGGGGACCCACTGGAACAGTTGTTCGGAGACAGATGGTAGCCTCCCGTCAAGGCCATCCAGCGTGTTCTTTAACGTTGGGTTGTTTTACCTCTGGCGGGCACTTTTTTGCACACCATGGGCTAAATGGCCAGGCCACAAGGACCCCGAAGGCTCAGTGAAGGTTGGGGGAGGGGACCCACTGGAACAGTTGTTCGGAGACAGATGGTAGCCTCCCGTCAAGGCCATCCAGCGTGTTCTTTAACGTTGGGTTGTTTTACCTCTGGCGGGCACTTTTTTGCACACCATGGGCTAAATGGCCAGGCCACAAGGACCCCGAAGGCTCAGTGAAGGTTGGGGGAGGGGACCCACTGGAACAGTTGTTCGGAGACAGATGGTAGCCTCCCGTCAAGGCCATCCAGCGTGTTCTTTAACGTTGGGTTGTTTTACCTCTGGCGGGCACTTTTTTGCACACAATGGGCTAAATGGCCAGACCACAAGGACCCCGAAGTCTCAGAGAAGGTTGGGGAAGGGGACCCACTGGAACAGCTGTTGGGAGACAGATGGTAGCCTCCCGTCAAGGCCATCCAGCGTGTTCTTTAACGTTGGGTTGTTTTACCTCTGGCGGGCACTTTTTTGCACACAATGGGCTAAATGGCCAGACCACATGGACCCCGAAGGCTCAGAGAAGGTTGGGGAAGGGGACCCACTGGAACAGCTGTTGGGAGACAGATGGTAGCCTCCCGTCAAGGCCATCCAGAGTGTTCTTTAACGTGCACAGGGTATGGCTCTCCCGCACACGGGGCCACGGCTTAACGTCCCATCCGACGGACGGCGGGCTTTCCAAGCCCATCGGTGTCCCCTACTGACCGCGGGCACGGCGGGGAATTTTGCGGAGATAAATCTCAACGCTGACCCAGCTGGGACTCGAACTTGGGAACTACAGATTACGAGCCTGGCGCGCTACCGACTAAGCCACCCCCACCCCTAGTGCTAGCAGAACGTGTCCACCTGACTGCTCCTAAAACACAACGGACTCAAGAGGAAAATCGACTAAAGCAAAATCCTCACGCGACTCGCATGGCCAATGGCCTTACAAACGGGTTATGTCATCTACATAAGCAGTTATGAGCCATACAATGACAAAGCAAGTAATGACTCCTTCACCTTCTTCACGATGAATGTAGGACGAATAATAAAATGCTGCTGTAATTGTGCCAACGGAATGGTGTCTGGATAGTTCTGTTTTTCCTAGACAAAACAACCCCTTTGAAAAAAAAAACTTACTGACAAAAGCTGTTGATACTAAAAATGGTTCGTATATGGTGGTCTAGAAACTTATTTTTAAGATTTCTTAGGAAGATTTGGGTTGGGTTGTTTCACCTCTGAGCGGCACTTTTTTTGCATACAATGGGCTAAATGGCCAGGTCACAAGGACCCCGAAGCTCAGAGAAGGTTGGGGGAGGGGACCCACTGGAACGGCTGTTGGGAGACAAATGGTGGCCTCCCGTCAAGGCCATCAAGCGTGTTCTTTAACGTTGGGTTGTTTTACATCTGAGTGGCACTTTTTTTCATACAATGGGCTAAATGGCCAGGTCACAAGGACCCCGAAGGCTCAGAGAAGGTTGCGGGAGGGGACCCACTGGAACGGCTGTTGGGAGACAGATGGTAGCCTCCCGTCAAGGCCATCCACGTTTTCTTTAACGTTGGGTTGTTTTACCTCTGAGCGGCACTTTTTTGCATACAATGGGCTAAATGGCCAGGTCACAAGGACTCCGAAGGCTCAGAGAAGGTTGCGGGAGGGGACCCACTGGAATGGCTGTTGGGAGACAGATGGTAGCTTCCCGTCAAGGCCATCCACGTTTTCTTTAACGTTGGGTTGTTTTACCTCTGAGCGGCACTTTTTTGCATACAATGGACTAAATGACCAGGTCACAAGGACCCCGAAGGCTCAGAGAAGGTTGGGGGAGGGGACCCACTGGAACGGCTGTTGGGAGACAGATGGTAGCCTCCCGTCAAGGCCATCCTGCGTGTTCTTTAACGTTGGGTTGTTTTACCTCTGAGCGGCACTTTTTTGCATACAATGAGCTAAATGGCCAGGTCACAAGGACTCCGAAGGCTCAGAGAAGGTTGCGGGAGGGGATCCACTGGAACGGCTGTTGGGAGACAGATGGTAGCTTCCCGTCAAGGCCATCCAGTGTGTTCTTTAACGTGCACAGGGTATGGCTCTCCTGCACACGGGAGACTGAGCAAACCCCCTCCCCCTTGTGTTCGCTTTTTAGTTTATCTGTAATAAGCATTCAAGGGCGAGGGTGGCTCAGTAGGTAAAGCCCAGGCTCGTAATCTGCAGTTCCCAGGTTCGAGTCCCACTTGGGCCAGTATTGAGATTTACCTCCGCAAAAGTCAGCCTACATTCGATCAGTAGAGGAAACACTTTCGCTTTGAAAGCTCGTCCGTCGGACGAGACATTAAGCCGTTGGCCGTGAGCCATACCTTCTCCTCAACCTTCTCTGAACCTTCAGGGTTCTTATGACCTGGCCATTTACCCCACTGACTGCAAAAATACTGCCGCTCGGAGGTTAAACAACCCAACCCAAAAATTAACTTCGTATTCTCCCATTTGAATAAACATCAATTGCGTAAATTCAGGGGGCGGGGGTGGCTCAGTCGGTAGCGCGTCAGGCTCGTAATCTGTAGTTCCCAGGTTCGAGTCCCAGTTGGGTCAGCGTTGAGATTTATCTCCGATAAACTCCCCGCCCTGCCCACGGTCAGAAGGGGACACCGATGGGCTTGGAAAGGCCGCCGTCCGTCGGATGCGACGTTAAGCCGTGGCCCCTTGTGCGGGAGAGACATACCCTGTGCACGTTAACCCTTTCACTACCACAGGCCTTGAAAAACGAAGTACCTCAGAATACCATACCGGCCGAGTTTTGAAATGAACTCTTCCTAGTTTGTCGTCCCCCCTTACTTCACCCGAAGGGAGAACGGAGTTAACCACAGCAGAGCTCCCCTCCACGCCGTAAATTGCCTCTCATTAAGCTTAGCATTCCCTTGCCTCTAAACCCATATGGTCATGAGCTACAGACACACATTGAACACGAGATATCAGACTCCTGTGACTTTTCCGCCCTGCCCACGGTCAGTAGGGGACACCGATGGGCTTGGAAAGGCCGCCGTCCGTCGGATGGGACGTTAAGCCGTGGCCCCGTGTGCGGGAGAGACATACCCTGTGCACGTTAAAGAACACGCTGGATGGCCTTGACGGGAGGCTACCATCTGTCTCCCAACAGCTGTTCCAGTGGGTCCCGTCCCCCAACCTTCTCTGAGCCTTCGGGGTCCATGTGACCTGGCCATTTAGCCCATGGTGTGCAAAAAAGTGCCGCTCAGAGGTAAAACAACCCAACCCAAACCCTGTGACTTTTGTTCTTAAATCCTTTCCCAAAACAGTTTTTAAAAAACATGCATGTTTGTAAATTTTTGAAAAGTTTTGTAATATTAATTTTTTAATAGTGACTTTAAAAAGTTATTTATTGGTTTTCTATTTAAAAACGGGCATAAAATTATAATTATTTGAATTACGTCTTTTTACGTGAAATAGATGTCAATTAGAAATTTTAGAAAGAAAAAAGTTTTAAATATTTCCATTTTTTGGATTCTAATGCCAGTTTTCTTACATCCAACAAAGAGAACGCTGTTATTAATATTCGAATGTATGATGAAAAAAAAAATAAAGAAAGATTATTAAAATAGAGGACCAAAAATAGAAAGCACTAAGAGTGCTGAATTGAGTTTTAAAGAATAGTTTTTAACACAATTGTAGAGAGTACTCTAACATAAGAATCAAAAATAATTTTGAGAGAAAGGTTTGCATCTGAGATAAAAGTAACCGAAGTGAATATTGTAAAAGATAGCCGAGGAAGCGAAGACTAGATAAAATGAGAAATAAAGAAACTGAAGCAATCAGAGATCACATAAAAATATTGGAGGTGTTAAAAAATATTATCAAAATGAGGTTGGCTTATGATTATGATGGCTAATGGAAGATGGCTAAATTTAATATGGAAATGAGAACCCACTGGAAGAAGACAGTGAAAGAGAGACAAAAATGGTATGAAACAAACATTGCCGAAAAGAAGAGTTTAAGAGCAAGAATGCAAAGATAAAAATAAGCGGATAGAGAGAGCTGACTAGAACCAAACAACTAAAACTAGGAAAGGTGAAAAGAATAAAATTTTGTATCATTATATTTTTTATAAACTACATTGTTAAGTAATTGAGTAAGTGATTCAATTCAGCAAATGATTAAATAAAAAGTAGTCTGTTCTATTTTACATTTTAGATCATCAGTAATGTGCCTAAAAAGTCTTATGGGTGGAGGGTTACATACTCGAGTCCAAGGACAAGATCTAGAGAGGGGGGCATCTCCTATTCCTTTTCAGAAACTATCGTAGTAAGGTTAATAGAATCAAAAATTATTCAACTTATTTATGTTTCATGAATTTTTCAAAAAATTAAAAGACATAAAACGAAGGGAAAATGATACATTGCATTGGAAATACAATCTCTTGCCCCCCCACCTCCTTTAAGTTCTTTAGTCTCGATTGTGTTTCTTGTTTCCCTCTCTTCTTGATTTTTTTTTCCTTCAGATCCAGGCCTGCTCGTGTCTATTGGGGTGAGGGGATGGAATGATGCTTCAGTTAACGTATTTCGTCTGAGCGGCTCTGTTTTCTGCACAATGGGCTAAATGTCCTGGTTACAGCAAAGACTCACTATACAGCTGTTATGAGACAGATGGAAGCCTGCCTCAATCTTACTGTTTTAATGGCACAGGCTATAGTTATCAGTATCTGCACACGAGGCTAAAAATTTAGTTCCCATTTAACTGACGTCGGCCTTCCTAATCCCCTCAGTGTCATAATTTCTTCCCGAGGGCACAAATATTATCTATATACCCTCGTCAAACAGCTGCTTGTCATAGAAGTCTGACAGGAGTCTTTCAGTTTAATACGCCATAGTAGAAGGGATTTGTGAGGATGGCTGGTCCTCAGCAGAAAGAATAACACAAACATCCATGCCTTATCCAGGGCTATAAACCTAGGTCCCTTTGATCAGTAGACAAACATGCTAATAAATAATAATAAATTTTTTAAGTTTTTTTTAATCTATTTTTAGTATTCCAAATGCAACTCTATCTATTTTTAGTTCCAAATACAAATGTTTTGGATTTCAAAGCAGGTAGAGAAGTATGAGATATGAATAAGACAAGATAAAGATTGCAAAGATAAAAATAAGTGGAGAGTAATAGTTGATCTGGACCACACAACCTAAATTTGGGAGGGTGAAAAGAATGAAATTGTGTATCATTAATTTATTTATGAACTACATTGGAAAGTAATTCAGTAAGTGATTCAATTAAGCAAATGACTAAAACAAGCAGAGAGTATGGAAAATGAAAAGAGCATGGTCCATGCCTAAGGCACCATGGTATAGTGTGTGTGGGGGGGGGGGCAGAGTCAGCGGGTCCCAACCTAAGACCCAAGGACCACGGAAAACAGAATGGGTGAATAACAATACCAATTTGTGCGCACAAAACAATACAATATTCCGGCCCCCCTGGGTACGTCCCTGTCTCTCGCATTACACAAGAAGCTAGTCAAAAGTTGTTGATGTCTCCATCTTCTAACCACATCATTATTTGCTTAGTCAAACCACCGACACTTCAGCATCTAGAATAGTAGTTAACAGGAAATATTTTCTCATTGTCGCATTAGAGAGCGACAACAAATGAGCTGCAGCAGCATTAAGAGGAAAACGAATAAAATTGTAAGGTAAACTCAAATAGAAAAAGAAATTCAGGTAACAAAAGCTTCTAATTTTTCTTTCAATGTATAGTTCAATCCCCTGATCAAATAGTTATGTACTGTGTCGGGCAATACACTTAATAATACTGCTTCGGTTGAAGTAAATGCTTTCATAATGAAATAAAAAATGCTATAAATTTGAATCTGAACACCGGTTCTCGTCCGATCACCGAAGTTAGCAGCTTTGGGCGCGTTCGGTACCTGGGAGGTGACCATTTGGGAACACCGCGTGCAGTTGGCAAAAAGACTGCTGAGTGCCCGCCATCCTCACAGATCCCTCTATTATGGCGTAATAAACTGACAGGCTCCTGTCAGACTTATGTGGCAAGCTGCTGCTTGAGGAGGTATTTATTTTTAATTTAAATATTAATGCGCTTATTTTAAATTGTTCTTTTGATGGCAAACTTGTATCATAAAAAAAGTATCATTAATTTTTTTTGTTATTTCAATTATCAAGTAGCCTCACTTGAGAACCGCTGATCTAGAATAAAAGACGTTAAGTTTCTTATTATCTTGTCACAAAGGAATTATTTTTCATTTTATAATTTGTTTATTGCAGAACTCCAAACATGCCAATCATGCAGTATAGGAACTAACTACTCCAACTTTGCTGTTGGGAAAATAAAATCTCCTCTCCCCCCCACCCGAAATTTTAGGATGATTATGTAATAATATCAGATAAAGATTGAACTTATAAAAGTTAACTATTCTGTATATTAATTTTTTTTCAAACCATTTATTATTATATTACGTGAATATATATGTTTTATCGGAATTAAAATTATGCATCTATCACTATATTTTTTCAGTTCCACCACTTTTTAAAAGTTTTGCAAACCATTTTTCCGGTAAATACTTCCTGGCTACATGCTAGAAATACGCTATGAATTCTTTTATAAAAATTGAATATTCCCTCAAGCAGTTACTTGCCACAGAAGACTGTCAGCTTATAAAGCCATAGTAGAAGGTCTGTGAGGATAGCGGAACCTCAGCAGAAAAACAACATAAACAACCGTAGCTCACACGGGAGTCGAACCCAGGTCCCTTTGATCAGTAGACAAGAGTGCAATTAAATTCTAATTGTATGTCTTAAAATATCAAAAGTTAGAACTAAACAACTTCCACTTTGTTGTTTAAAATAAATCATTATATTTTCCGTGGTCCGTGGTCATAAGTTGGGATCCACTAACATAGCTACTGCTTTAGGCATGGGCCATCCCCTTGCCCTTTTCCTCTCTGTTTCTTTCCTGTACATGGTCTTTATCAGAATTCATGACCCTTGGCCCTCCCTTATTTGTACTTCTTATCCCAAATCCCCATCCATCGAAAAAATTCATTAGTACTCGTTGTTTCGGATCTGGCCGATTTAGTATATTATAAATAATTCACAAAGTATTTATCATCCAAGTTAATCTTTACAGTCCAAGTAAATATGAAACACTTGAGTAGATTAGTTGAAATAGGTATGAGCTAATTGCCTAGTATTGTACATTGTCATTCAGGATCCTTTCAGGTCTTTACATATTTTTATATCCAAATGCTGTACACAATTTAAAGTCATGAGGAAACAGAAGTCCTTTCATCCTGGAGCGGCAGAGAGTCTAGCGTGTTTGATCACTGATCTTGGGTTCGATCCTTGTACATATAGCGTATGAGTTTTTATTTTTAACTCGATTTCACCCAGTTTTCATCCCCCCCCCCTCTCCACCCGTAAAAACAGATAAAATTCTCAGGTATAAAAATAGGTATAAAATAAAAAGATGTGCAGTTCATAATAGGTTGGTGCTTTTTTCTTATAAAAAAAAAAGATTTAATTAGTATACTGATTTGTTTTAATTTCCTATTTGTAAAATTTTCTTTATAACGTATTACTAGTGAAAACAATATTACAAGTGAAAACGTATTACAAGTGAAAACAGTATTACAAGTGAAAAGAACAAACTTGGTCAAAGAGATTCTGTCTTCTAAACGGGTAAGTACAATTAATAGAAACCTTAATATATCTGTTACGGACTTCTGGAGAAAGGCATCTGATCTAGACTAATTTAGTAAATCTGCACATAATAAAAATGCATGTCATTATGTAAACCTATTCAGATAATTCGTCGACGTGGACGTTGACTTGATTATTTCAGAATTTTCTGCTTTTTTTTGATCTTCCACCAAAAACTATGATTTGAAAATTCTTAAATTTTGGATTGAGATCATCAAGTAAGCAAGGTGGCATTAGCACTGCTTACTTTGCAACAGATGTGATGTAGAGTGATCATTTAGCTAACTAAATAATCTGCCACCGCCTGCCGCAAGTAATTTTGCCAAAGAATTCGTCTGTTTTATCTCTGAGCGGCACTTTTTTTGCACACAGCGGACTAAATGACGTAGTAACAAGTACCCCTATGGTTCAAGAAGGTTGGGAAAGGGGATCCACTGGACAGAGGAGACAGATGGCCCGCACAAGGGCCCCGGCTTAACGTCACATCCGGTGGATGGATGCCTATCCAAGCCCATCGATGCCCCTTACTGACAGTGGGCAGGGCGGGAGAGTTTTTGCGGAGATAAATCTTAAAACTGGTTCAGTTGGGGCTCCAACCTGGGAAATGCAGATTATGAGCCTTGCGGGCTATCGACTAAGCCACCCCCGCCCCTCTCGCCGAAGAAACAATGGATATGCACATGTTATCATATGTCAATAATAAAATTTATACCTAATGTCTAAATAGTTCAATTATTTTTATTTCAACACAAATTGAAAAAAAAAGTTTTTCCCGGTAATTATCCCCCAAATGGGGTTATTTTTAACCTAAAAAAAGTCGTACCCTATGTATAGATGTGTCTTTCTGCTGCGGTCTCTCCTTCCTCAAAATATTCTCTACAGCGTATTATACTGACAGGTTCCTGTCAGACTTCTCTGAGAAGGAGATATTTGAGAGATAATTTATTTTCATTTTCATTTCATTCCATAAACTGATTATTTTCCTAGGAAACAGAAGTCAGTTTGGAGAAATGAAACAAATATTTGGTCTTAGTGAAAATTTTAGAGTCGAAAAGCCATTTTACTAAACTGACTTCTCTAGAAACGGCGTTTCAGATTGTCACTAGAAAGCAACTAGTTGATGAGAATGTGACCTTCAGCTACGAGAAAACAACTGAGGTGTGACTTTGGCTGACATTGTGCATGGAGTGAATATCTGTGAACATTCTTTCTAACTCAACCTAACCTGCAAGGCTCTGCTGCAGGAAGCGGTGAGACCTTCCTGCAGGTGCCCTTCCTGCAGGTGCGGTATCTCTGCTGCAGGAAGCGGTGAGAGCCGCTTCCTGCAGCAGAGCCCTACAGAGGTAGGTAGTGCAATAAAAGGGAATGAAAGGCTTGTCTTCCACATTTGCCTTGATTCAGCAGCGAACGCTGAAAAGGAAATAAGTCGAAAAAAAATGATTTAAATAGAGAAGATGAAATAAACAGCTTTCAGAAATACATTTTCGAAGAAGAAACTATTGCATGAAATTTAAATACAAAAATTTAAACTATATAATATCGAACTAATATTAATTAATTAATTAATTAATTAATTAGTTAAATTTAACTATATATTATCGAATTTTTGGAAAAAATTATTTCAAGTGAACTTTTATATTCTTCAAGAGAGAATTGTGTTCGAAATAATTCCGGAGCATAGTGAAACGTCATAGTGAAAATTATGAGAAAAAAAAGAAGTAGAAACATAGATATGAACAGGAAAATAAAATATTCCACAAGCAATTACTTGCTACCGAGATGTTTGGCAGGAGCCTGTTCATATAGTATTCTATAGAGAAATGAGAAAAACCAGACCTCGCAAAATAACAAAACAAAAAGAATGGCGATATTCAAATTTTTCAGATAACCATTCATTTCCGTGTTTACAGGATATTTCCTGTGATACTCAATTACAGAAAAGAAATTTTTATACCTAGCCAATGTTATAACATTTTGCAATATTTTACAAAATTAATTATTTCTTTTCCAAAGTTTTTAATAAATATTTCTCATGAGTTATGCTTAATTGGAAAAAAGAAACCTGTCAGTGAGTGGTATCCATGGGCATCGACCGAGGGGAGGAGGGCAGTCTCCCCTCTTCTGGTAAAATAGATCGAAATATTAATTTGTAGCGAATAATACTGGTTTACCAAATATTAATGCTTTTTTTCCCTTACGAAATGAAATATTAATTATTTTAATATTTTCTTTCGTTTTCATAAACATATCACTTATATTTACTAATGTGAAGAAACATTTTTACATGAATTTTCAATAATAAGTTTCCCATTTTTCCGTTGTACTTTTTATAATAATAATAATCTTTATTCACATTCATGCTAGTTATACAAAAGTTTCAACAAATGCCCAAAAAATATCTGCTTATCTGCATCAGAGATGAATAATAAATAACATTACATGAAAATGCATAAATATTGTATAAAACAATGCCATCAACACTTAAATGTATCGATGTGAAATTTCAGTGGAAGCTCCATTGTGATAATTCAGTTTTTTTTTTTCATTAATTTTTCAGCCTTGAAAAACATTCCTAACATTATTTTTGATTTCTTTTGTTTAATGAAATAATTTCTCTTGGTAATTGATTATACCCGTAGGTACTGTAAATGCCTCGTACATTTCCCATAGATATTTAATATTTTTGAAAGATGAAAATTATTATTGGATTGTAACCTTGTGTATTTCTCATGAGAGATTTCAGACTTGAATTGACTGTCAAACATTTTTTTGGAAGTGATCCTCTATTTGAAAAGGTTATTATGAAAGGAAAGTATGACGAAAATATCTTTTTCCATTATAAGCAAGGACGTATCCAGGGAGACCGGTGAGGTTTAGGTCCGACACCTCCGAAAATCCTGTTATCTCATATAAATCTGAAACTTGTGTACCTGCTTTGAAATCCCTAACAGGTGTCTTTGTATAATTTTCGCCTCATATGATATTCCCGACACTAAAAGTAGATATAAAAAAAACCTATATAATTTTATCTTATCTAGAATATCATTTCCTGTAGAATATTTCAGTAATTAGGAACCCCACTTTTACCATTTATACCTTTGGACCTAAATCATGAACATTTGACAGATATTTTTTATGTATTCTGTAATCAACCATAGTGTTCGGATATATATTTGAGCGACTGTAAATAACTCTACTAAACTAAAGGCATGTGCTGTAGAGTGATTTTATAAAATGGATTTTAAAATAACACTTCTGCTAAGATTTTCATCAAATTTTGCTATTTTTTCGAACCGTAATCTGAAACTACTGTACAAAACTTATATACTCCTCCCCCACGAAAAACTATCATGTTCACTGGAAAAAAACAACGTTTTAATTTTATTGGTTTTTTTTCCTTTTCAAGTACTAGAAAAGTATTATTATTTAAATTTTCCAAATCATCTGCTAGTTCGAATTATCACTATTAAATAGTACAAAATTTGGAAAATGATAAATTTCGTTCTCTTTGAAAAGGAACATCCTATATTCTTCAGAGGCGATATATATTCTTCCAGTGTTTTGACAGAAATTATTCTTGCCGAAAAAGGCAACGTATGATTTTTCTCTCTTTGAAGTGATCTTTCAAGAAGTATTATTACAAAGTATGTATATGGTACATGAAAATCAATATGGCCCCCTTTCAGCTCTCCCCAGAACTACCAGGGCCATAACAACGGTGAGGCAAGTAAAGCACTAGCCTCGGGCGCACAAGATGAGCTGGCGTATAAAAATACAAAATGAGGGGTCAGAAAAATACAAGATGAGGAGGCTCTGAAAAAGACTGCTCTGAAACTATATAGGGGTGCAATTTTCTATTCTTGCCTCTGGCACAAATATAGCTAGTTGACAGAGCTCCAGACTCACAATTTTATTTTCCCAATTTCTACTCCCAAATGCGATTGCATTCAGATTTTCTTCCGTTAACCCCCGTGATAAGGGGGTCACGGTGGGTTTCTGAAGATTGCCGTCCGTCAGATGGGACATTAACCTGTGGGTAAAACGCCATACCCTATATAAGTAAAAGAATGCACTGAATTCTCTTGATGGGAGATTACCAGCTGTCTCCTAATAGCTGTCCAGTGGATCTCCTACACCAACTTTCTCCAAGCCCTTTTGATTTGGCCACTTAGCCTGTTGTGTGCAAAAGTGTGCAGTTTAGATGTTAAACCTAAGACTTAACCACCACCCAGTGCTGACTAAAATAACTTTGTCTCTTTACTATTAACTAGGTTCCTAATCAGAGATACACGAATTTGCACATCGTACAATCATTTATGAGGGTGTAATAATATTTCATCCCTGAAATTTCATTAGCTAATAACTAACCGGACGTGGGTCCGAATCCCTGATAAGGCATGGATATTTCTTTTTCTGTGTTTTCTTTCTACTGATGTTTCGCCTTCATCCCATCGATAGCGTATTATGCGTACTAACAGGCTTCTCTCACATCTCTGTGACAGGCTGCTCTAATAATTTAATATTTTATTTATTTTTAGTGTGCTATAAATAATACTAACTACCTATGCTTTATCAGAGAATTTCCTTGAAGCACGTTTTCGGCATGTTCGCAGAAAACTTATGTTATATATAACATATTTCCATAGGCTTTGGTTAGCATTGAATAAAAAGTGGGTTAGAACTTTTCGGAATGTTGCAATTTGCAGTAATATATCCATTGCCGATTTAGAAAGAGCATTTCGTGACATGAAAGGAAAGCATATTCGTAGGTAAATGAAAATTTTAGTGTAAAGTGTTTTATTGAAGATAAATTAGTCATCATAACACGTGACTCTTTAATTCTATATTTTCAACATAATTCACTCAATTTTTAAAGGGTTATAGAAATTTAAATATTTAACAAGCTCATTGTATCAGAAATCTATTCCAGAAGTACATTAAAACTATGTAATAGTTTTATATAAGTCGGATCTAGAAAAAAAAATTATGGGAAGAGCAATTAACTGGATCGAACCGGAAAAGAAATAAACGAAAGATGGAAAATACCTGAATTGGTGTTTCAGTATAATATTGCCACTCCATTGTAGTGTTGGTCTTAAAATTGTTTTGAAAAATCGTGTTGCGTATTTCTTTCATATTATTTATATCTCCAATCCGGTTACTAACAGTCTGAAGATGAGGGAAAGAGGGACATGCCGTCCCCTCCACCCCAATAATAAATGAAAAAATAAATAAATAAATACCCCCTCAAGCAGCTGCTTGCCACAGAGGTCTGACAGGAGCCTGTCAGTTTATATGCCAGAGTAGAAGGTCTGTGAGGATGGCAGGACCTCAGCAGAAAAACAACACAAACGTCCATGCCTTATCCGGGGCTCGAACCCAGGTCCCTTAGATCAGTAGTCAAGAGCGCTAACCACTCGGCCATGGGACGGCTAAATAATGAATGAAAATGAATGAAAAATAATATGAAACAAATATGTAACCAATTTTATCAAATAATTGTTTATTTTGGAAGTTTGTATAAACAATTATTGCTCTGTTAGTAAAGATTATATAAGTTCCTTACGCATTGCTTCTGTTAAATATTCCAGCATATGCAACTCCTTAAATAATAAGAGAATATTATTGAAATTTAATAATTAGCTGCACTAAATATAGATCTTCATTTTTTTTTTTTGTTTTGTTATAGCATTTTACCATAAAGTCTTATATTTTAAGTTAGAAAGCTCCAAAAGTTAGCATTCTGTTAAAAAAAATGGGGAAATTCTTTTATATTGTTGTCTAAGCATTATATCTATACGTAGGTACTGAACAGAAAAAACGTTTCATGTTATTTGAATATGGAGTCATATTCAGATATCAGTAACTTCTTAAGTAATATTAATATGGACAAAATATGACTATAGTTATACTTGAGGTCTCTATCAAATCTCTTTAAATGTAAAATTATTCACAAATAATTGTTCAGTATCCAAATAATTTTGTAAGCTGGAAAATGTACTCAATCGAAACCTGAAAAATTATTGCAACACATTAAAATGAAAAAGAAACATTCTGTAAACCTTAATAAAATGTATATTTTAGCTGCATATGTAATGATTGAACAGTATATGAATTTTGAATGTTTTTTGGTTAAAAAGGTAAGTTAATGTTAAATATTCCAGATTGTATAACTCATTATATATTAAAAATATCAAAAGTAGGTATTTAGGCAGACCACAGTCAGATCTTCAAATGTGATTGCCAATAATCACATTTTTCCATAAAAAGCTCTTTTAAGAAATTGTAAAGTTGTGAATTTGATTCCCTCTTGATCAAACATTTAACAATTTCAACTGTTTCTACTTTCTGTTGAGAACCTATCAATGCATGAATTTATTATTCAGTCCTAAGACGTTTTTCTCTTCCCTTCAAATCCAAAAAAATTATTCAATGTTTCCTTTGCTCTTTGCTGAAATGTAAGTTTCAATAAGCAATAAACAACCCACATTCTGCAGTCGACTCTTAGAGTCCCCCTGTTGCCTGGAGGGATGCAGGCAGTTTGTCAATTAGACGTTAATTGATGGTCGTTTGAACCCTCTGAGACGGAGATGCACAAAGAGGGGAGGGAGAGTTCACACCCGTTCTACCTACCTTCTCCCCGGCCGACGGGCCGGTATGGTAGCGAAAGAGATTCGGCCGGTACGGCCGGAACGGTAGTGAAAGGGTTAAAGAACACACTGGATGGCCTTGACGGGAGGATACCATCTGTCTCCCAACAGCCGTTCCAGTGGGTCCCCTCCCCCAACCTTCTCTGAGCCTTCGGGGTCCTTGTGACCTGGCCATTTAGCACATTGTATGCAAAATAGAGCCTGTAAATGGTAGCTAGGCGTAAACTGGAAGGAGAGCTGTGTACCAATCCCTAGTGATGATGCACAGAACCGGCCAGGTCTAGCACCTAATGTCCGACCCCGCCTTCTCGTGGTGCAGGCCGTTAGTACCTTTCAAAAGAGATATTCTCTTTTGGAAGGAACGGAAGGGGAGGGCTGCCAGTTCAGTATGGCCTGCTGATCTGGTCATCTATAGCCACTTTTTTCTTTTTTTTCAACCCTGCTGAGGAGTGGTCAACTTCACAGGGTCCTGGTGCTGACCATTTATACCTACTAGACTGGACTTGTTTATGGATTTGAGCTTGATTATGGATCCTGGACTTGCTGCACTGGTAGGCCTCTGTTGAGGGAGAGTCTGCCGCTGTGTTTTCTGTTTGCTTCTGGGTTGCCAGCTCTAAGTGAACGGAGGCATGGGATACCTTATATCAGTTGGTGGATAATCCTAATCAGAGGCCATCGCAGGTACCTGAACCTTACTTTGCTAGTTGGGCATCGTCAAGCCTAAACTGGAGTAATGCGTCTCAGGCAGGCTATGTGGCTCTTGAAAAAGTCCACTTGAAAAGGTGGTACCTGAAGTTCCTACCAGCATCGGTGACTTCAGCCTTTAGCGGAGGAGGAACGGGTCTTTGCCCCATGCCTGCGATCAGGGGGCTGTTTGATATTGTTGGCCCTACCAATCTCAATAAACCTAATTTCTTTAAAAATCCTACTAATCATTTTCTTTCTGCAGGAACGTGAGGACATTACATAGAGATTATTCTCTTGATGTCCTCATGCAGGAATTCCAGCGCTATAACCTAGATATTCTAGGCTTGCAAGAGACCAGATGGACAGGTAAAGGTGAGATACTTAAAAATAACTTTAAATTTCTCTTTACAGGGAGGGAGGATGGAAAGCATCACCAAGGCGTGGGTCTGCTGCTCAGCAGACATGCTAGTGATGCTCTTCTAGGATATGAGTGCATTAATGAAAGGTTTCTTACAGCAAAATTTCAGACAAGCATTAAAGACTTGAATGTTATCTGCTGTTATGCCCCCACTGAGGATGCCGATGAGGATGAGAAGGATAGGTTTTACGGACAACTTCAGGATATTTTGAATTCTGTCAAGAAAGGAGATATTACCCTTGTTCTTGGTGACTTCAGTGCCAAAGTTGGTACCGACTCTGACCTTTGGGGAAGAGTAATAGGCCCTTTTGGTATTGGTAGCTGCAATGGCAATGGGCAACGTCTCCTACAGGTAAGTAAACTCAATGGTTTCAGAATAACTAACACATATTACAAACACCGCGACATACTTAAATAGACATGGGTTTCACCTGATGGGCTGCATAAGAATATGATTGATTATATATTAATTAACAGCAAATGGGCTAGTTCTGTTAGAAATACCAATGCATATAGGGGAGCTGAAATTGGATCTGACCATTACCTTGTTAAAAGTGTCTTGCAACTTAAACTTAAAAAGTGTTGTGCTAGGGTTAAAAAAATTTACCTTTAATACTGAAGCTCTGAAAAACCCAGTTATAGCTAAAGCTTACCATGATAGGTTACTTAGTCATTATGACAGTCATGGTTTGTTTAATACTGAAGTTGAGGAAGAATGGGACCATTTTAAACAGGCTTTTTTGGAAACTAACGGTACTCTTTTAGGGAAAAAGGAGCAGAGGAGGCAGAATTATTTAAGTGATAAGGCACTTGAGCTTATTTCAGAAAGAAGGAATTGCAGGAATGTCCTTAATCAGTACCCTACTAGTCCTAATAGAAAAGATTACAAAGAACTTAATAAACGTGTAAAGGATCAGTTAGCTACTGATAAAAATCTTTGGCTTGATAGCTTGGCTGACAAAGCTGAGGAAGCAGTTAGGCAGCACAACAGCAGAGAGCTGTACCAGATAGTTAATGTTTTATGTGGTAGAAAACGGACAGGCAGACAGGGATAGAAGGATAAACAAGGTAAGGTTATAGAAGGTGAGAATTCTCTCATGGCTAGGTGGGCTGAGCATTTCAGTGATGTTCTAAACAATGTGGTTAGTTCTACTCCCATTGTTTGTAATGATGATAGATGCATTGGCAGCTTTAATGTTGGCCCTATAACACAATCTGAAGTTAGTTTGGCTATCTCTAAACTGAAACTTCATAAATCCCCAGAGGTAGATGAAATTACTACAGAAATGCTCAGAGCTGGGAATGTTTTGGTTATCACTTGGATGACTGAAATTTTGAATAACTTTTATGATAAAGGCATGGTTCCTAAAGATTTTACCAGAGCTATTATTATCCCTATTTTCAAAAAAGGTGATCGCAGTTCTTGTGATAACTATAGGGATATCAGCCTACTCTCTGTTCCAGGTAGAGTTCTTTCCATGATTGTGCTTAATAGAATTAAGAATCTGGTTGACAGTCAATTGCGTGATGAGCAATGTGGATTCAGAAGTGGTAGGGGATGTGTGGATCAGATATTTTCACTTAGGCAGATTCTTGAGAAATGTTTAGAGTTTCAGAAACCTTTGGTTGCTAGCTTTGTTGATTTCAAAAAGGCTTTCGACTCTGTTGATCGTCATAATTTGTGGTTGATTGTGAGATCATATGGTATACCAGACAAGTTAGTTAACATAATGAAAGCTCTCTATAATAACACTGAGTCATGTGTGAGAGTTGGTAAGTCTTGTAGCAATTGGTTTAGCATTGCTTCTGGTGTTCGACAAGGGTGCATTTTGTCTCCTTTTCTCTTTAGTTTGGTTGTTGATTATGTTATGCGAAATTCACTTCGAGGGAAAGATTTTGGCCTTAAATGGACTGGAGATACGAAAATTTCTGATTTAGATTATGCTGATGATTTAGCCCTTTTGGCAAATGATGTTGATGAGATGAACTCTTTCAGTCGAGCTGTTGATGAGACTGGTAGTAGAGTAGGTTTGGTTATAAACAGAGAGAAAACTAAAGTGATGAAAATTGGTCAGGCAGGTTGTGATTCAGTTAATCTGAATGGTTGCAGTCTTGAGCAGGTGTCACAGTTTAATTATCTTGGGAGCTATGTAACTGATACTGGTGATGTGCGGCATGAGATTAACAGACGAATAGGTATTGCTGCCGGGACTTTTAAGAATCTATGGAGATTGTGGAGAAATAGGCGTATACACCTAAAGACTAAAATTAGACTGTATAATAGTTTGGTTCTTTCTAGGGTTAGTTATGGTAGTGAAACTTGGACGCTGTGTAAACAAGATAACAGGAAACTAGATGCTTTTGATTCTAGATGCTTACGCAGTATCTTGGGTATTAGGTGGTTTAACTTTGTAACTAATGATGAGGTTAGGCAAAGGAGTCTGCAACCTCCTTTAAGCAGCATATTGTGCAGAGAGAGACTCCGCTGGTTTGGCCATGTTGCCCGTATGGATAATTATAGATTGGCGAATAGGGTTATGAACAGTGTGCCTAGAGGCTTCAGAAGGAGGGGGAGACCTAGGATGCGGTGGGCAGACAATGTCAAACAGGACCTTGTGAGAATTGGTGTACAGTGGCCGGATGCAGCAGATGTAGCTCAAGACAGATATGATTGGAGAATTAAACTGCGTGGTCTGGTTGGACCTCCGTAGCCCATGGCTGCTTGAGGATGATGATGATGATGATGATGATGATGATGATGATGAGGATGAGGATGCAAAATAGTGCCGCTCAGAGATAAAACAGCCCAACGTTAAAGAACACGCTGGATGGCCTTGACGGGAGGCTACCATCTGTCTCCCAACAGCTGTTCCAGTGGGTCCTCTCCCCCAACGTTCTGTGAGCCTTCGGGGGTCCTTGTCACCTGGTCATTTAGCCCATGGTGTACAAAAAAGTGCCGCTCAGAGGTAAAACAACCCAACGTTAAAGAACACGCCGGATGGCCTTGACGGGGGGCTATCATCTGTCTCCCAACAGCTGTTTCATTGGGTCCCCACCCCCAACCTTCTCTGAGCCTTCGGGGTCCATGTGACCTGGCCATTTACCGCACTGTATGCAAAAATAGTGCCGCTCGGATGTTAAACAACCCAACCCAAACATTAACTTTATATTCTCCCAATTGAACATACATCAATTGCGTAAATTCAGTAGCAAACACGATTGCAGTTTTTTAAGAAGTAAAAAACTAAAACTCACCCACTAGAGCGAAACTAACTATTATTAAACGACGCCACAAAACTTGCGCAGCCAACTTTTCCTCGTAAAGCTGATCCTGCAGATCCTGTAGACTCCGGTCTGGAAAAAATGGAAAGGAGTGATAAGGCCATAGTAGTGTGGATATTCGGTGCAATAATAATAATAATTTATTTTTCCGTGTAACTGAATACACGAAATGGTCAGATGGTGTGTAGCATTATTGTTTCATCCCTGTTAAAACAAGAAATGCAAACTCTGATGTTTAGAATCTGAAGCATGGAAGAAATGGTGAGAAGTCCACTTCTTCCAATTTTCTACCGAAATTCTAATCGCGTTGTCAAAAGTATCACGTCCGTAGGAAGTTGGTCCCAAACCCTCACTACTTTGTAAAAGAGTTGGGTTGTTTTACTCTGAGCGGCACTTTTTGGCACACCATGGGTTAAATGGCCAGGTCACAAGGACCCCCAAGGCTCACAGAAGGTTGGGGAGGGGACCCACTAGAACAGCTGTTTGGAGACAGATGGCAGCCTCCCGTCAAGGCCATCCAGCGTGTTATTTAACGTTGGGTTGTTTTACCTCTGAGCGGCACTGTTTTGCACACCATGGGTTAAATGGCCAGGTCACAAGGACCCCCAAGGCTCACAGAAGGTTGGGGAGGGGACCCACTGGAACAGCTGTTTGGAGACAGATGGCAGCCTCCCGTCAAGGCCATCCAGCGTGTTCGTTAACGTTGGGTTGTTTTACCTCTGAGCGGCACTTTTTTGCACACCATGGTCTAAATGTCCAGGTCACATGGACCCCGAAGGCTCAGAGAAGGTTGGGGGAAGGGATCCACTGGAACAGCTGTTGAGAGACAGTTGGTAGCCTCCCGTCAAGGCCATCCAGCGTGTTCTTTAACGTTGGGTTGTTTTACCTCTTAGCGGCACTGTTTTGCACACCATGGGTTAAATGGCCAGGTCACAAGGACCCCCAAGGCTCACAGAAGGTTGGGGAGGGGACCCACTAGAACAGCTGTTTGGAAACAGATGGCAGCCTCCCGTCAAGGCCATCCAGCGTGTTCGTTAACGTTGGGTTGTTTTACCTCTGAGCGGCACTTTTTTGCACACCATGGTCTAAATGGCCAGGTCACATGGACCCCGAAGGCTCAGAGAAGGTTGGGGGAAGGGATCCACTGGAACAGCTGTTGAGAGACAGTTGGTAGCCTCCCGTCAAGGCCATCCAGCGTGTTCTTTAACGTGCACAGGGTATGGCACTGCCGCACACGGAGCCACGGCTTACCTCTGTAAAAGAATGAATGATATTTAAAAATATTCTTGGCCAGTGGTATATTTTAATACACATGTTGTATCTTCTCGTTGGGTTGTTTTACCTCTGAGGCCGCTTTTTTTTCATACAATGGGCTAAATGGTCATAGAAGGTTTGGGGAATGGGATCCACTGGACGGCTGCTAGAAGACAGATCCTCTGAACACGCTGGATAGCTTCCCGTCAAAGCTGTCTAGCATGTTTTAACATGCAGAGTGTAGCTCTCCCGCACACAGAGCCATCCAACGGTTTTTTGTCCCATCCGACGGTTTTTCGAAATCCATCTGTTTCTTCTACTGACCGAGGGCCGGAATTTCGCATAGATTAATCTTAAGCTGGCCACAGTTTGGTTGGGTTGTTTTACCTCTGAGAGGCACTTTTTTGCACACAATGGGCTAAATGGCCAGCTCACAAGGACCCCGAAGGCTCAGAGAAGGTTGTGGGAGGGGACCCACTGGAACAGCTGTTGGGAGACAGATGGTAGCCTCCCGTCAAGGCCATCCAGCGTGTTCTTTAATGTGCACAGGGTATGCCTCTCCCACACAAGGGGCCACGGCTTAACGTCCCATCCGACGGACGGCGGCCTTTCCAAGCCCATCGGTGTCCCCTACTGACCGTGGGCAGGGCGGGGAATTTTTGCGGAGATAAATCTCAACACTGACCCTGCTGGGACTCGAACCTGCGAACTACAGATTACGAGCCTGGCGCACTACCGACTGAGCCATCCCCGCCCCAGGCGACAGTTGGGACTCGAACCTGGGAACTAAATGTTAAGAGTCTGGCGCACTACCGACTGGGCACCATCGCCCGAAATGTCTCCTCGTGTTCACCCTTGAAATTGTTAACAAGGGATGTTTGGTGACTTGGCGAGTCTTTCCATAAATGAGTTTGTGCCATGTTTTCAGATTAAGTCTTCTCAATCCCAGTGAATGGATATCAAGATCTGCCAGCTCATGTTCGTATATCGAGTTGAAGAAACTTGGTAATCTTTTAGTGAACCTTCTCTGTGACCTTTCTAATGAGACAAGATAACAGAGAACCTGAATTGGGTTGTTTTACCTCTGAGCGGCACTTTTTTTGCACACCATGGGCTGAATGGCCAGATCACATGGACCCCGAAGGCTCAGAGAAGGTTGGGTGAGGGGACCCACTGGAACAGCTGTTGGGAGACATATGGTAGCCTCCCGTCAAGGCCATCCAGGTGTATTCTTTAACGTGCACAGAGTATGGCTCTCCCACACACGGGTCCACGGCTTAACGTCCCATCCGACGGACGATGGACTTTCCAAGCCCATCGGTGTCCCCTACTGACCATGGGCAGGGCGGGGAATTTTTCGGAGATAAATCTCAACGCTGATTAAGCTGGGACTCGAACTTGGGAACTACAGATTACGAGACTGGCGCGCTACCGACTGAGCCACCCCGAACCCTGGAGAACCTGACGTTTGCACGGAGCCCATCGGTATCCCCCACTGACCATGGGCAGGGCGGGGAATTTTTCGGAGATAAATCTCAACGCTGACTCAGCTGGGACTCGAACCTGGGAACTACAACTTACGAGACTGGCGCGCTACCGACTGAGCCACCCCGAACCCTAGAAAACCTGAAGTTTCCACGGAGACCATCGGTGTCCCCTACTGACCATGGGCAGGGCGGGGAATTTTTCCGAGATAAATCTCAACGCTTTCTCAGCTGGGACTCGAACCTGGGAACTACAAATTACGAGACTGGCGCGCTACCGACTGAGCCACTCCGAACCCTAGAGAACCTGAAGTTTGCAAGGTGAAATGTAGGGGGAGTTACCAGGTACACATAAAAAAAAAGTGTCTTTCCATAATCACTGATAACTGCATTAAAAGAGAAAAATTAATTCAAAAGAATTTGCAAAATTAGATTTAACTAACGTTTTGTCTAATATTTAGTAAGGCATATGTATCCACACTACAGGTTCAGTACTTCACAGTATAATATTCGGTTAATTATTAGTCATAAATAAACCATTAGACTAATTCTTTCTCTCGCGACATATATCCTCGAGTATTTGCAAAACCTTAACGGTTATTGAGCCAATGTATGCAAATGCTGCTCAAGTTTTGCGGGTGTGATAGCTGATAGAGCTTTCAACATCCACGCAGGACTCTATATATAAGCACCTTTAGTATAATCATATAAGGATTCTGAACAATATTCAAATTCCCCGCCCTGCCCACGGTCAGTAGGGGACACCGATGGGCTTGGAAAGGCCGCCGTCCGTCGGATGGGACGTTAAGCCGTGGCCCCGTGTGCGGGAGAGCCATAACCTGTGCACGTTAAAGAACACGCTGGATGGCCTTGACTGGAGGCTACCATCTGTCTCCCAACAGCTGTTTCAGTGGGTCCCCTCCCCCAACCTTCTCTGAGCCTTCGGAGTCCATGTGACCTGGCCATTTAACCCATGGCGTGCAAAAAAGTGCCGCTCAGAGGTAAAACAACCCAACCCAACAATATTCATCAACTGCGTAGAGATACGCATTTATAACAATGTGCTTAGCCAATACATTTGAATACCTTTGAAACTGCTTAAAGCTTTGCTGGTGAAAATAACTAGCCTATTTTAAATAACTATGTCCTAGCAAAATATTAAATAAAATAAATACCCCCTCAAGCAGCTGCTTGCCACAGAGGTCTGACAGGAGCCTGTCAGTTTATATGCCAGAGTAGAAGGTCTGAGAGGATGGCAGGACCTCAGGAACGTGTACAGCAACTGTACGCGCTCCAGTTACCGTTCACAGCAAACTGGAGCGTGTGCAGTTACTGCACACGCTCCAGTTTGCTGTGAACGGTAACTGCACACGCTCCAGTTTGCTGTGAACGGTAACTGCACACGCTCAATATTTCTGTGCGTGGGCCCACACGTTCCAGGTTTTTGTGAGCTCACACGATCCAATGTGCTGTGAACATTAACCGCAACCGGTCCAGTTTGCTGTGAACGGTAACTGCACACGCTCAATATTTCTGTGAGAGGGCCCACACGATCCAGGTTTTTGTGAGCTCACACGATCCAATGTACTGTGAACATCACCCGCAACAGTTTGCTGTGAACGGTAACTGCACACGCTCAATATTTCTGTGAGTGGGCCCACACGATCCAGGTTTTTGTGAGCTCACACGATCCAATGTACTGTGAACATTAACTGCAACCGCTCCAGTTTGCTGTGAACGGTAACTGCACACGCTCAATATTTCTGTGAGAGGGCCCACACGATCCAGATTTTTGTGAGCTCATACGATCCAATGTGCTGTAGTAGAAGGTCTGTGAGGATGGCAGGACCTCAGTAGAAAAACAACACACACATCCATGCCTTACCCGGGGCTCTTAGATCAGTAGCTAAGCGTGCTAACCACTAGGTCACGGGACGGCTAGCAAAATATTAGAAGTTCCATATTCTGTCAATTAGAACCTAACTTCGAAGCTGTATAACTTTTAAAAAGGGCATTTAATGGAAAACTGTCACTGAAGATAAATTGAAGATCATAACCAAATCTATTTAAATCTCGATTTTCAACAATATTCGTTCAGTATTTAAAGAGTTATGGAAGCTGGAAGAGTTAAAAAACAGTGATGATTCATAAGAATTTACCTCAAAAATTAATTAAAATTTAAATAATTATTGTTTTAAACCAATTAGCAGAAAGAAATATTGATTTTCTAGAATTTTGCGTAAGATTATTTAAATATTAGACATTTATGAATGACTTTTAAAACAAAATAATTTATTGTTCGATATTCTAGCATTAATAACTTTTTTAAATACTGAAAGAATACAGTTGAAAAATCGAGATTTAAATAGATTTGGTTGTGATCTTTAAATTATCCTCAGCCCTGATATATCTGTGCAGAAACACAAACCATCTTGCATCTCGTAATAAGCAGATAAAGCCAAATTTCTCTTTCTGAAGAGAGAAACTCTTGTACCCTTAGACCAGAAGATTCCAGTCTTGAACCTAAAACTTCAGCTTGTTCTGTGGAAAGTTCTAGGGTCTCGAACAAAATCATTTAGTTCATTTTGCTGAATCAGATGAGGCTCGTCTAAATTTTTAGGGATGTATGTGTCTCAAAGTCTTCCTCTGATGAATGTGAATCCATCTCCTTCCAGTTGGTTGGAGGTGTTGGTATAGGAAGATCTTCTCCATGAGAAACTGACCACATGACTAAAGGCACATTTGGATACTGCATTTTGTTTTTGTTCTTTTTTGAAAAGCCCGACACTTTAGCTGAACAAAAATAGCAATCATGCAAGTGACTAGTTAGCTCACGCCAAACCCCTGGAACTGCAAAGGGCATGGATTTTATCTTACCTTTGAAACATTCACTCAGGCCAACAAAGCACGAAATGCAGCACACATATGGAATGGTGGGAGCGTAGTGTGAAGGATAGCTAAAACAACTAACGATTATGCTCCTTATGTGTTGGGTTGGGTTGTTTTACCTCTGAGCGGCACTTTTTTGCACACAATGGGCTAAATGGCCAGGTCACATGGACCCCGAAGGTCAGAGAAGGCTCAGAGAAGGTTGGGGGAGGGGACACACTGGAACAGCTGTTGGGAGACAGATGGTAGCTCCCGTCAAGGCCATCCAGCGTGTTCTTTAACGTGCACAGGGTATGGCTCTCCCACACACGGGGCCACGGCTTAACGTCCCATCCGATGGACGGCTGCCTTTCCAAGCCCATCGGTGTCCCCTACTGACCGTGGGCAGGGCGGGGAATTTTGCGGAGATAAATCTCAACGCTGACCCAGCTGGGACTCGAACCTGCGAACTACAGATTACGAGCCTGGCGCGCTACCGACTGAGCCATCCCCGCCCCTACTGATTAAGAGTAATTGAACTTGTTACATTGAAAGGAATTGTCTATGTCTAGTTTTAGCATTCCAAATAGGACGAATTGAGGAAAAAATGTAAAGAGAAAAAATTATTGTACGCGCTATATTTCTCATATAAATCCTTTAGAATTACTCACCTTTTCCCCTCTTGAAGTAGTTCAACACGATGTTAACAACGTCGAATATGGAGCGAAAAGCGATCATTTTTTTTATAGAGTGCTACTGATAAATATTTTTACATTTAAGCAAATATTGCACTTCAGTAATTAATATCATTTCCCTATGAAAAATCAAGTTTTAAAAGTTACATAAGGACTTCATTTCCATTGGTTGCTTCACATGTAACAATGATGATTCAGTAGTATTGTTACTAGAGGAAATGACAACAAGTAACACTGAACACCAAGATTTCTGCTTCTTGTAGTGTGGCACATGATGCTTGTAATATTTTTTTAGTGTTAGACCAAAAAATGGCAAACAAATTTTTTTTCCGTGTGTTTTTTTTTTGAGATATCGATTTCTTTGGACTTTATGATTATTGCTCTTCGTATTTTGCGTATTCATTACTGATCGTACTTTTCATACAATTCGAATGCGTGTCAAACTGAACCTTTCGACACAGACACACTACTTTACTTTGTTTATGTGGTTACTTCTTAAAAAAAAGTGTTACTTTGTAAAAGACAGTGTTGTTTGTTTTTTTTAACAAAATTTAGAGCAGTTGGCAAAATTCGAAGCCACTTAGTAAAATACAGGCGAGTTGGCAAAATCGGGACAACTTGGCAAAATCTTAGGGAGTTGGCAAAATTCGGAGTGACTTGACAAAATCTAGGGACAGTTGGCAAAATTCGGAGTGACTTGGCAAAATCCTAGGGAGTTGGCAAAATTTAAGGGAGATGTAAAAATAGGATTTTTTTTCTGTAAAATTATGGCGAGTTGGAAAAATCTAGGTGCAGTTGGCAAAATTCGGAGTGACTTGGCAAAATCGTGGAGAGTTGACAAAATCTAGGGAAAGTTGGCAAAATTCAGATGAGATGTAAAAATTTGTATTTTTTTTTTTGTAAAATTATGGCGAGTTGGCAAAATCTAGGGGAAGTTGGCAAAATTCGGAGTGACATGGCAAAATCGTGGGGAGTTGGCAAAATTCAGATCAGATGTAAAAATTTGTATTTTTTTTTGTAAAATTATGGCGTGTTGGCAAAAACGAGGGAACTTCGCAATATTTAGGAGAGTTGGCAAATCTTGGGGAAGTTGACAAAATTTAGAGTGGTTTTGCAAAAATCAGGTGTGATGTAAAATTGGGATTTTTTTTTCTGTAAATTGTGGCGAGATGGCAAAATCGAGAAAACTTGACAAAATTTAGGGCAGTTGGCAAAATTCGAATCCACTTGGCAAAATACGGGCGATTTGTGAAAATTAGGATTGTTTTTGTGAAATTAAGAGTTGACAAAATCGAGAAAACTTGGTAAAATCTAGGAAAGTTGGCAAAACGGGAAACCACTTGGTAAAGTACAGGCGAGTTGTAAAAATTGGATTGATTTTGTGAAATTAAGGAGAATTGGAAAAACCAAGAACTCTTGGCAAAATCTAGGGGAGTTGTGAAAATCGTGCCTTTCTTGTGCAATTTAGGATAGTTGATAAAATTCGAAGCGACCTGGCAAATTCAGGGAAGATGTAAAAATTGCGATTTTTTTTTTCTGTAAAATTACGTTGAGTTGGTAAAATCTAGAGTAGTTGGCAAAATTCGAATACACATGATAAAATATAGCCGAGTTGTGAAAATTGAGAATTGTTTTGTGAAATTAAAGAGTGTTGTACAAATTATTGAGGAAACTTAATAAAATGTGGGGCAGTTGGCAAAATTCGAATCCACTTAGAAAATACGGGCGAATTGTGATAATGGGATTAGGTCAGGATAGTTGACGAAAATCGAGAAAACTTGGCAAAATCATGGGGAGTTTGAAGTGATTTGGCAAATTTAGGACATATATGAAGATTGGGATTAGTTTCGTGAAATTAAGGAGAGTTTGCCAAAATCAAAGGAAAATTCACACTGATTTGCTGCAAATTTAGATGAGATGTAAATATTGAAATTATATCAGTGAAAATATGGCTAGTTGACAAAATTGGAAGTTAAATGGCAAATTACGGTTAGCTTGTAATATTGCAAATTGGAAGTGAAATCTAAGTAAGTTGCTCAGTTGGCAAAATTTGAATTTTGAGTTGTAAAATTTTTGATTTCTCCCTCCCCCCCCAACCATATTCCTTCGCTATGCCCGTGCCTCCGCCAGTTTTTTAGTTTTGCTGTTATAGAACAAAGTTTACAGAGCTTAAAGTTTAGTGTAGCTTAAAGTTAGTTTGTTGCTAGATCTTGGGATACTTTGTATTTTGCTGTGCGCTGGGCAAGTAGAAGTTTCGATGGCGGGTGGAGACTGATATCGGTTGATTTATTGCGTCATTGCACCATTGATTACTATTTTAATACATTATAGTTGTTCTGCGATATCTAGCTCACTTTTTGCTTAAACAAATAGTTTGTTTAAATAGTTAGTACACTTTAGGCTGTTATCCATTAATTTTGAACACTAGTGTAGGAGATTTAACATACACTTTAAGATCTCTAACACAAAACAGGGAGCCTCCCATTATAAATTTTGTTTCGCAGAACTTTTTAGTAGTTTAACCTATTAGTGCTTAAATTTTAAAAGTGATTTCATTTCGATTTAAATGGTAATATTTTTACTTATGGCTAATCACCTACCCTAAGCAAAATCTAGATCCTCGGGTGAAAGTAAACTGACAAAGAATTAGAAAAAAAACAGTCTTTGACATCGTCATGGTGTTGAGAACATGTTGATATATCTAATAATAAGAGGCTAGGAAACATGATATAAAATCGATAATATGATTGCAAAACGTTTTGAATTTGTCCATTAGAATTAGTACTCGAGAGATTTTTGGTGTACCAATTATTATTCTTTATCCTCAATCATATTTATTAACCGCCGTGCCACCCTTGGCAGTCATTCATTATAGAGGGCGCTTCACATGGCTGTAATATGGCGGCCTAGTGAAGCATATTTAGTGTATGATTGATGCATTTATAAATAATGTAAACAGTATGTTTTTAAAAGTAGATAGCATTAATCTTAGAAATATGAATAATTCAAAATCAAAACATTATTTAAATCATTGTTTTTCTACAAGACATCAAGTTTTATTTATCTTCTGGACTTTCATTTTGGGACTAGTGAACTCTAAATTTGCCACAGGAAATCTCAACTTCTATTTGAGCGGAGATGAAGTTAAGAAATTAATAGGTAAATACTGTCGCTTGAAAGCTTTTAATTTATTGGGACACTGATACTACAGTTCTAAAAGTATAAATCATATAATAGGTAAACTGATATCAGTGCCAAAGTACTAAGGGCAATTTGATTTCTAGTGTTGCTGTCTTATTTTCTGGCTATATTTTTTTGAAAAAAGAATACCAATGCATTAAAGCAGTGCTCCGCAACCTATATTTTTTCCTATGTATTTTCTTTATTATATTCCCCTTCATTTTTATTTTAATCCTATTCCACACTTCAGCACTCGTTCTAATTTCACAACACATTCACTAATTCAAATTATAATTTGTGTCCATTTTTATATTTGTACTAGTTATTTTCAACTGTAAAATAGTTTTGTACTTAAAAATTAAATAAAAGCAATTGCTTATTAGTGTTACATACATAATTTTTAAGTAAAATTGTTTATAAAAAATTTTAAGTACACATAGTACCATATGCAGGACATCACTTTCAGAGCATTTCATTAAAGACCCCCTCAAGCAGCTGCTTGCCACAGAGGTCTGACAGGAGCCTGTCAGTTTATATGCCACAGTAAAAGGTCTGAGAGGATGGCAAGACCTCAGCAGAAAAACAGCACATACATACATGCCTTATCTGAGGCTCGAACCCAGGTCCCTTAGATTAGTAGCCAAGCACGCTAACCACTTGGCCATTTTATAGATATGCATATATGTTGATTACAATTAAAAGTCATGAACATCATTTCAACTGATATTTTTTTTATATATTAGAAACATCAATTGGAAAAGCAATAATAAATGTTGCCATAACTAAAAAAAAGGATATAATTATTCTGTACTCTTTAACCCTTAGACTGTCAGGTTTTTTTGTTTAAAAATGCCACTAAACATCAGCCTCATTATAAAACAACTAATGAATCAGTGTATGTATTGCATACCAAAAGAAAGAGCATTTAGTTCTGAACAAAGTATGAAAAATAAAAACAAAAAGGTAGGTAATTATAAAAAAAAAAACATGTAAGTTCATTTGTAGTGATTTTTGAAAGTTGATTAATCAGATTCCAACACTTAAAGAATTAAGTATCTTTCTGAGATGAAGGAGGCCATCATATTACAGCCATGTGAAGCACCCTCTATAATAAAAGTTATGTAATTCAAATTTGGGTATGGATTGGCTATATCTAAGTTCATTTGGAATGAAATTTCAGAAGCTTTTCTGCATTTTAGTATATACCTTTCTACACTTTTTTTTAACCCTCCTGGTGTTACGCATTTTTTCTGCCTCTGTTTTGCAACAGCAATAATCAGGGGCAGTCATATGTCTGAAGTCTGTAGGGGGGCATTTAGGAATGTATGAAGGACTTTGTAATCCAGAAATGACACTCACTTTAATACTGGATTATTTAGTAATTGAGATCCCTTTAGCACTCATCATTTGGCCTCTGAGGTACTGATGGCGTAATTTTCTTTCCTGGAAAAGAGTGACTAAACTCTGAGCAGTTATTCCTTTCAGGAATTCAAAAAGTCTGACTGGTAAAAAGAAAAAAAAATCATTTGTAAATCTCCTGCAGGTGACCATGGAGACCATCCTTATGACTACCACTGGCCATTGTAAGGTATAAGCAATGGCTGCATGATGGGGCTGCCACATCATTGGCACTAACTGTGGTGGGGAGAACACATTCCAACCACCTGGAAGGTTAATGACCAAGATGCCATTTTGAATGGCAAATAATAAACATGCAGCAGAATGTCAAACAAGAATGCACAGCACATGGTGGCCACACTTTGGATTCATTGAGTAACTTGTCTATGTTGCCTAGCTAATGAATCATTTAATATTTTGAAAGCGTACAAGTACACAACATCATCACCAATGTAAAGTAGTAACTGACTTCACCAAACTATCAATTAAAAAATTTAAAGCACTAATTCAGAGTGCAGTAATTAAAATTAATACATTTCAAATCTTAATGACAGTGCTTATTTTAAAAGCACTTCTACAAAATATCTATACTGCCTAGTATCAACAGTAGTAAATGACTGAGATTTTACATACCACTGAATGACTAATCAGAAGATTTTGAGAGATGAAAGTTGATAGTGGCAAGTTCATATTGTAGAATAGCACTTCACAGTAAGTACAGAGATACAGAGCATTTGAAGTGGAGAATGTAGTAAGAGATGCTGATAAGGTTGGAGCTCATTACTTAAAACGAGTTTTTCTTCTGTTGGTGACATGTTGATGGTTCATCACTGCAATAAAATCAGTGATGATGCATAGCTTTTGCAGTAGCTGTTTGTTATTAGTAACATTTTTCTTTGAAATTTACTAAAATACAATGTAATAATTGCATAAATTGTCTGACGATTTTAAAAACAAAATTTGATATTTAAATAATTGTCATGGAGCCAACTTCTAAAATCATACATGCATGAAAATATTTTAGGTGACGGTGTTTATTATGCATTATGGAAAAGAAATTACGAAGAATTCATTATAAGCAAAATTATCTGAATTCAAGGAACAGAAAATTTTATAAAACATCTTAGAAGGGAAATGAAAAATACATTTTATAACCATGCATCTTTGACTCTTATTTGAACTTGCACTTTAAAAGTTCCAGTTCAGTATTTGAATCTAGAGTTACCATCCTTTCACTACTGCTGATCTGAAGATATTTGAATCTTGTTGTTTCATACCAATATATATTTACATTTAGAGTTGCCACCTTTTGAAAGTACAGTATCCTGAGAATTTTACATGCCATGGCCTTACCTAGAATATAATTTTGGGTGGGAGGGATTGGTAAACATTTCTCACACATTTCTAAATAATAAAAGTGTGTGTGGGGGGGAATGTTAAGACAATTAATATTTCCTGCATTGCAGTTTTAGATGTTCAAATAATTCAATACTATTATGCATTGCTTGGGTGATGGTAATAGGTTCATTTTAAAATATCTTGAAGTTATAAACTTAGCTGTTATATTTACAATTTTTGAGAGGGTACCCATCCCGTGGCCAAGTGGTTAGTGTGCTTAGCTACTGATCTAAGGGACCTGGGTTCAAGCCTTGGGTAAGGCATGGATGTATGTGTCGTTTTTCTGCTGAGGTCCTGCTATCCTCTCAGACCTTCTATTCTGGCATGTAAACTGACAGGCTCCTGTCAAGGAGCTGCTTGAGGGGGTATTTATTTTTTTATTTTAGTCCTTGTATGACACACTCACAGTAGTTATTAGCGACACTGACATTTGGTTCCTTCAGTGTTTTAGCTGTCGGCGATCCACTACACCAGTACAATAGCCTTGATCTGTGGTAGTTGTCACTGTCTGCTGATGTATGGAATGTTGATCTGTTTTATTAAATAAATTCCTGGTCAATATTGACACATCTAAGTTCTCTACTAAATACTTAGGTATTAATGTTTTTTCTACAAATATTTTTTACTTCTGAATTCACATCTTAATAGTTCAAGTTGTTCAGACTAGACGATGATATACTCAAGCCTAAATTTAATAAAATCTTATTACATTGTATACAATTAAAACACAGCAGAATGACGCAGTACAATCCAACATAAAAAGGATGTTTAATTCACAATTATGCTGTACTACTAAAAACTTTTGAGCAACCCTAGTCTATATTAAGCTTAATACTATTTTCACATAGTCAAGCCATGAGTATTATTCATCCTGGTAAACTATCAGTTAGGGCACTTTTATAAAAAGTTCCCAAGTAAAGTATAAATTGTTACCATTTTTTAGGCATCTTCCTTACTTCTAGCTGACAGCCAGTTGTGCTATTATCCTTGCATTGTTCTTGCAGGGTCCTGCTTCCAGGATTTCAACTCAATTGCCAATGACTTCCCACTGGTAGTTGTTGTTGATGTATAGCACAGATGTTTATTAAGTTCTAGATACCAGTCCAAGTTTCTTGCACTGTAGAGACTATTCTGAAAGTGATTTACCTCCAACTCATGGATTTGTGTTGCACATTCTTTAAAACTCATACTGTAGAACATGAGTTGCTCAAAAAGAATCCCCTTTTTTATCTTAAACATCTTAAAAAAGTTCAACAAACTTTACTTTCAACTCACAAAGCATTAAAGCGACTTCAAAAAGCCTCAGCAAACTTAAATTTCAAGTTAAAAAACATTAAAATTAAAATTCACCAGGGATCTCCCTCTCCATACTGCTATGGCGACATGTTTCATCCTACACCAGCAGGACTTCCTCTGGCACTATACCACTCAATGTTATAGCTTTAAGTAGGAATCTCCCTCTATCAGTGAGTTTAGGTTCATCATGCTGCTTGTGCAGCAGAAGGTTCCACACCACTGGAAAGGCTGGGATTTCAGTATTATTAATAAATTAATGCAATCCAACATGAATAGTAACAGTAAAGTATCTGCATTTAAGGTGACAAGATGTTTCAAGATAGGTGCTGATGGCACATAACACTGTACCTGAAAGAAAGACTTACATGTCTTATCTCCTTTACCTAGAATATACTTTATCTTTATATAGAATGCAATTGATAATGGGAAGTATGTTGACAATATAACCTTTTAGGTATGGTAAATGTTGTGCAAGGTGAGATGTTACATATCAGTTATTTTATGCCAGTATCTCCAAGGGGTAGTGACTATGATATTATACAATGAAGTTAAGCGAAACTGTTTTTAAGTGGAAGGCAAGTATGCCGTGCAAGGTGAATTATTGTATATTTGATGTTACTCTACAGTTCGATGATTGTTTTTTAAATGCATGGACATCGCTAACCAAGAAGGTCAGTAGCATTGGTATTATTGTCCAAATGTGTGAACAGTTCTTAACCTGACCAAAATACCTTACTTTACCAAGGCCAGTTTACCTGACCTATTACTGATTTCTTTACTTGTGCTATTTGGTTTGGGTTGGGTTGTTTTACCTCTGAGCGGCACTTTTTTGCACACCATGGGCTAAATGGCCAGGTCACATGGACCCCAAAGGCTCAGAGAAGGTTGGGGGAGGGGACCCACTGGAACAGCTGTTGGGAGACAGATGGTAGCCTCCCGTCAAGGCCATCCAGCATGTTCTTTAATGTGCACAGGGTATGGCTCTCCCACACACGGGGCCACGGCTTAATGTTCCATCCGACGGGCGGCGGCCTTTCCAAGCCCATCGGTATCCCCTACTAACCATGGGCAGGGCGGGGAATTTTGCGGAGATAAATCTCAACGCTGACCCAGCTGGGACTTGAACCTGGGAACTACAGATTACGAGCCTGGCGCGCTACCGACTGAGCCACCCCCACCCCTGCTATTTGGGACTAGTATACTATCTAGTTATTGGAGCTTTTTAGATATCAGGTAATGTAAAAGGAATAATCCTTTTTTCATTTATCTTTTAGTGAAATTTTGATAATATAACATATTATAAGACTTGGAAGAATATATTAAGGATCATCATTATTGGATGTCTGTGCTCTGATGCAGTCTGATGCATTTCATGACCCAAGAGTTTGGTTACATCTTCAGTAGGCAAGTGAAGAAGGATTGCTATCACTTCATACAAGGCTGGCACTGTGTCAATTTGCATATGTGTTAGAGGCAATCTCCAATGGGAGCTGATATTCTCTGAACAGTAGTTTCCATGGTGATGGCAGTGGGGAAATTCCCTATTAGCAATCATATTCTATAGAAATATAGAAAAGTATTCTAGGTAAAGGAGATAACATTGTACCTGAAAGAAAGACATACATGTTTTATGTGCCATCGGCATCCATCTTGGAACATCTTACCTTAAATGCAGATATTTTATTGTTACTCTTCATGGTGGATTGTGCTACCACATTCTGTTGTTCATTGTGCTACCATATACAGTGTTATAAGATTTTATTAAATTTATGATACACACGTTGTGATTTTATAGTATTATAATACTCAAACCCAAAGAAAAACCTAGTTGAGTTTTGTGTGAATGAATGATATCATCCTAAAAGATGAAATCATGACCAATGACAACTGTAAAAGAAGACATGTTTGGCACTGGATTTCTTTTCTATATCTTTGAATTACTGTCGATGAACTCAGTAAAAATAATTACTCTTGGTTTAGTGTTGATATCAGTTTTAGCGGAAAAATTGTCGAGCCAGGTGAATACAAACCCCTGACCTCCTGATAATATATGAGGTGCTCTGACTGCTGAATTTACCAGCTGCTGATGAAGATCTCCTCTGATTGATTTTATGAACTTTCTATCTACAGTCCACAATTTTCTGTGTCTCATGAAAACATTGTTCCAGTGCTCACAAATAGCTTCAAGAAATGAATGATAAATATGTTATGAAGATGGCAAGTATAAAAATGAGTATCAATTGTATACTATGAGTATACAATTGAATAAATTAAAGAAATTTCTCAATGTTTTTGTTCAACTGATATTGATGTTAAACTAAAAGTGAGACCTTCCTTGTCAGATCTCCAAGGACAGTTGTTGAAGACCAAATGCAAATATTTCAAATGGTGACTAAAGATTTGTATAAATGAAATTCATAAATGTAACAGTCACATAGAATATGAAAGGGGCAGTTGGCTTAGCTTCTGTGACTGAATGCAATTAGTCAAGAACTCTTTTTAATTGGAAGCTAGTGCCTGTGTATTTCCCATGTAGTAAAATTTAATAGTTGGTGTAACTTGAAAAATATCATTAAACAATTAGAATCATTAGAAACGGTTAAAAACTCATAATAGTGCCAGTACAAAGAATATATCAGATATATATGACAGGCATATTCACACTATGTATTTCACACTACAGTTGTATTGTAAAATTCATAATTTGTAGCATATTTGTCACATGAAATGAAAACGTGACGTGAAAGAGAAAAACACTGAATTTAAGAAATATTCTTGCTGGAAAAATGTGTTTCACCCTGCCTGTGACACTTAAACCCTTATCTCCTGAATTGAGCTTCATTCAGGGCAAAACTCGTTTTTTTTTTGTTTTTTTGTTTTTTTCAGCAAAAATATTTCATAAATTCTATGTTTTCAGGTAATCTGTGCCTTTACTATTAATAGAACTGCACCATTTCTTTTTTCGAAATTTATGAGCCCAATTTTCTTCAAAGAGACAGTTACAGGTGTTGTGTATATGGCTCCACTTTCCCCCCCCATTTTCAAGTACAAAATTGAATTGTGATACAGTTTCTGTGTGCATTTGTGATATTGGAAAATAAAACATCGTAAAAATCATGAACTTCACTATCTAGACTGCTACTGGCATCTAAACAGTGAAAAAAGATTAAAATTAGTATCTTGCTAAATTAAAAAAAATAAAGTACTTGAATTAAGGTAAAGATTTATACAGTATGAATCACATAAATTGTCATCAATACATTGCATATCCATCATAACTGTAATGAATAACAATATACAACCTATGCCCAGAAAGTTCCGAGAATGGAGGTACAAATACAAGTATGTTGTATTTACACTATAGTGCTAAGGATCACTTTCAAAATATTTTTTCCCTGCATCAATACACTAATTCCAGTGTTCCTTGAGATCTTTGAAGCAGTCCTGGAAAGCACTATATGCTGCGGAGCTGTTCTGTCATGGCTGTGTAAATGTCAGCGTAATGACATTTGATCCTGTGGAACAAATTCTTTGTGCACTATACCTCTCTGGTATCTCTGCAGTCGAAAGGTTGCTTTTTTTTTTATAACTGCAGAGCTAACTACATTGTTTTTATTTTCAAACACAAAACTTAATGTTCACTCTTTGCTTGTCTATTGATGTGGCTGAACTGCCAGTGGAAACATCTCACATAGCATAATCAAGAACCATTGCAGCAAGTAACGGTGTCAAAACTTGTGCAGCAGTAGGGGAATAATCCTACTTTACTGCTGCAGAAAAAGAACTGGCCAGTTATTTCCAATCTGTTTGCAATAAATTTAGTCTCAGAACTTTCCGGATATAGTTTGCATTATTGGTATCATCTCTACTTCCCACAGAAGCATTAAGATGCTAACAAACTCAAAAAAACAAAACAAACATAAACACAGAAATCTTAAATGTTAGGAAGTGTTCGTATGAGCAATATAGATATTTCTACTGTGAAATGTGTGGCAGGAATTGGCTCAATTGATAAGCACCAAGCTCATAATCTAAAGTTGCCAAGTTTGAGGCCCAACTAGGGTGAAGTAAAATTTATTTATACTAACCTCCCATGCTTTCAATGAGAAAGGGCTAGCAATAATACTTTCTCCAGCCACATTCTTTCAGGCAACTCATAATAAATGGGTGTAGAAACACCATAGCAGAATGTTTTCTTCAGTTATATTAAAGGAGTTAGTCATGCAAAACGTTTTTGAGTAACAGGTACAAATTGCATCACACTAAGAGAATGTGTGATTAATGTTCATCATATCAATTTTCTCTTAGTATTTTGACACACAAATTGTGGGGTGGCGGTGACTCAGTCGATAGCACACCAGGCTCGTAATCTGCAGTTCCCAGGTTTGAATCCCAGCTGGGTCAGCATTGAGATTTATCTCTGCAAAACTCCCCACCCTGTCAGTAGGGGACACTGATGGACTTGGAAAGACCACTATCCGTCAGATGGGACATTAAGCAGTGGCCCCGTGTGCGGGAGAACCATACCCTACCCACGTTGTAGAACATGCTGGATGGCCTTGATGGGAGGATACCATCTGTCTCCCAACAGTTGTTCCAGTGGGTCCCCTCTCCTAACCTTCTCTGAGTTTTTGGGGTCCTTGTGACCTGGCCATTTAGCCCATGGTGTGCAAAAAAGTGCTGCTCAGAGGTGAAATAACCCACAAATTGACTTTTCATCTCAGGTTTCTTCCAACATGAAAATGTTATAGGCAACTCTTCAAAGAAAAAGGGCTTCACATATGGCTTTGACAGTGAAACCATATCACACCATCACTTTTGTGTTCAGCCTGGGATGTTCATACCATCAGAATAAGGTAAACTGCTCTTCATCAGCTACAGGAAGTTAGTGAGCCACTGTTCTTCCACTTCTAGCCTTACAAGACTGCTGCACAAAATGACAACAGTATGTATTGCTATCCTACAAGGTTAGAATACAAGACATTCTCTATTGCAACCTTTTGATATACATTTCTTTCCATAGAATGAATATAAGTAATCCCAACTGGTGAGACTGCATATGAGTTAAATTGGAAATTTCTGCAAATGTATCTTTAAAACAGACCATTGCAGATATTTACACAATGATATTCATACCTCCTCTTTGCATGTAATGTTCAGCAAATACATCACATTGACTGCAGGCAAGATTATCTTCCCTCATTGGTCAAATCCCTTGCCATATGTGTTTATATCATTACTGCAAACCCAGGTTCGAGTCCCAGCTGGGTCAGCGTTGAGATTTATCTCCGCAAAATTCCCTGCCCTGCCCATGGTCAGTAGGGGACACCGATGGGCTTGGAAAGGTCGCCGTCCGTCGGATGGAACGTTAAGCTGTGGCCCCGTGTACGGGAGAGTCATACCCTGTGCACTTTAAAGAACACGTTGGATGGCCTTGACGGGAGGCTACCATCTGTCTCCCAACAGCTGTTCCAGTGGGTCCCCTCCCCCAACCTTCTCCGAGCCTTAGGGGTCCATGTGACCTGGTCATTTACCCCATAGTGTGCAAAAAAGTGCCACTCAGAGGTAAAACAACCCAACCCATTACTGCAACTGGTGGCCAAAACTGGAACTACACTGTATATTGAGTTATTGTTTACCTCTAAGTGACACTTTTTGCACACAATGGGCTAAATGACCAGGTCACAAGGACTCTGAAGGCTCAGAGAAGGTTGGGGAAGTGGAACCACTGGACAGCTGTTAGGAGACAGATGGAAGCCTCATGTCAATGCCTTCCAGCATGTTCTCTAACATGCACAGGTTATGACTCTCTTGAACACAGAGAGCCCTCCCTTTTTGACTGATGGCAAGGTGCGGTTGAGTGGAGATAAATATCAATGCCACCCAGATGACTCGAACCTGGGAACAACAGATAATGAGCTTGGTGGGTTGGGTTGTTTTACCTCTGAGCGGCACTTTTTTGCACACCATGGGCTAAATGGCCAGGTCACATTGACCCCGAAGGCTCAGAGAAGGTTGGGGGTGGGGACCCACTGGAACAGCTGTTGGGAGACAGATGGTAGCCTCCCGTCAAGGCCATCCAGCATGTTCTTTAACGTGCACAGGGTATGACTCTCCCGCACACAAGGCCACGGCTTAACGTCCCATCCGATGGGATGGCGGTCTTTCCAAGCCCATCGGTGTCCCCTACTGACCGTGGGCAGGGCGGGGAATTTTGCGGAGATAAATCTCAATGCTGACCCAGCTGGGACTCGAACCTGGGAACTACAGATTACAAGCCTGGCACGCTACTGACTGAGCCACCCCCGCCCCTGAGCTTGGTGGCTTTCCTACTGTGTCAACCCCCACTCCAATGAATCAGTGAAGTTTAAGTAAAGCATTGCAACTTTAAATCATTAGGAGGTCTTATTTAGGTCTGGGTTTTTTAAACAATAATTCATTATACAGATTCATTGTTGAAATATACAAAAAAATTGAAATAATGAATATAATAATTGCTGAAATCAGTGTCCTACTTTATTGTGTACACATAGCATTGCAGTTTCGCTGGTACTAATCATGACCTTTTGGTTTGTATACCAAAGCAATATCATGAAAAAATCTATGAATTGATCTGCTTTTGTATACAAGGTGTCCAAAAAATACTAGTGGGATTTCAAGAACCAATATGTGGAAAAATAATATACATATTCAAGAAAGTAATAATTTAACTGAAAGTAAGTGTACTTCAAATAGTTTTGAACATAATAATTGAATGTCGACATGTGCACTACTCGTGACCCTGCATATGCCCATTCAGTTTCCACGTTTTGCTATACACACTGCAGCATATTTCTTCTTACTTGCTGGTTGCTTCTTTTATTCTGGCTTTCTAATGATTCAGGCTTTTGAATTTTGTTCATATAAACATAAATCTTTACAAAGCCCACAAGAAAAAAAAAATTAAGGGATGTCATATCAGGGTTCTTTGGTGGCTAATAGAATTGGATCACCCCTGCCAATTCATCTGTCAGGAATTGTGTATGGCAAGAAGTGGAATACCAATTGAGCATATGCAGAGTCATGAATGGTGCACACGTGGAAATTCACTTATTATGTTAAAAATTATTTGAGGTAAGATTTCGATTAAAATATCACTTTCTTGAATATGTATATTATTTTCCAACATATTGGTTCTCAAACTTCAATCGTTATGTTTTGGACATCCTGTACTTTTTGGAGTAGGGGTAGCTCAGTCGGTAGCGCACCAGGCTCTTAATCTGTAGTTCCCAGGTTCGAGTCCTAGCTGGGTCAGCGTCGAGATTTATTTCCACAAAATTCCCCATCCTGCCCACTGTCAGTAGGGGACACCGATGGGCTTGGAAAGGTAACCGTCCGTCAGATGGGACATTAAGCAGAGACGTTCCATCCCCCAGCCCTCTCTGAGCCTTCGGGGTCCATGTGACCTGGCCATTTAGCCCATGGCATGCAAAAAAGTGCCGCTCAAAGGTAAACCCCAACTTAACCCTGTACTTTCAGTATTTTTTCACGTTCTGTATGTGGAACAAATGTTACTTCTGCAACTCTATCTCCAGGAACACAATAATTTTTGTCTTTAAAATCCCTTCTTTAGCACAGTGGACCAACACCTATAATGGAAAGCCAATGGATCAAAGACCACCGTTAGGAATGAAATAAAATATATAATATATTTCATTCCTAACAGCATAAGTCGAACTTATTTTAGCTACTTTGAAAAGTTGATTCTCTTCGAATTGACTATCATAATATATAATTTTGTATAATGTCTTAAATTTTATATTAAAATTATAATCTGTAGCATTGTAAAGTAACCCTCAGTGTGATATTACAGTGAATCTTCGAGATTCTTGATGCATAAAGTAAAATAAATTTTCTGTTTCGTAAAATTTGCTGATTCTTTGGCAGTAAAAATTCTAATACTGCTAAAATGAAGATTTTTAATAACTTTAAATTGCTTAGCCCAGTGGTTCTCAACCTTTAATGCTTCACGTACCCCCTGGAAATGTGTATGTAACCGGTGTACCCCTTGTATAGATAGATAAAACTATAGTTATAGTATAACAATGGGAATAAAACATATATATCAGTGGTTCTCAACCTTTTATGTTTCACGTACCCCCTGGAAATGTGTATGTAACTGGCGTTCTTCTTGTATAGATTGTTATACTATAACTGTAGTTTTATCTATGGGAATAAAAGATATATATCAGTGGTTCTCAACCTTTTATGCTTCACGTACCCCCTGGAAATGTGTATGTAACTGGCGTACTTCTTGTATAGATAGATAAAACTATAGTTATAGTATAACAATGGGAATAAAATAAAACATATATATCAGTGGTTCTCAACCTTTTGTGCTTCACGTACCCCCTGGAAATGTGTATGTAACTGGCGTACCCCTTGTATAGATAGATAAAACTATAGTTATAGTATAACAATGAGAATAAAATAAATCATTTATATCTATACATTAAATTTTGTATTCATAAATTATATATATATACCGATAAACACAAAAAATGACATTTTTGCACAGCAGTGTTGCAAACTTAGTGACTTTGTTACTAGATCTAGCTCTCACGGCGTACCCCACGTTGAGAGCCCCTGGCTTAGAAAATGATAGGCTAATTGTTATATAAAATGAAAAATACACAATATTGTAGCTACTTTTACTATGCTAATTACACAAACAATATATGATTGAGAAAAATCTTAATGTATTGTAATTACATTTGAACAGTATATAAATTAAAATCCTGCAGTTACAGTTTACAAACCAAAGATCAATTGTGTTATATTTTGTTTCAAATCTAAAGGTAATTTTTGATTTTTTTCACTGACTTTTCGATAATTGAATAAAGTTATAACAATGAAAATATTGCAATATTTTATTCTTTCCTTACATTTTTACAGTGTTTTTATTTCACAGTAAAATTTTTTATAATTAATAATTTGTAATTTTAAGTATTTTTTATACGTTACACATATAAAACGATATTCGAAATGCCATAATTAGCAGTAGCATATTTAATAAAAACTTCTATTATGCAATATTTATAAGTGTTTGAATATTTAAAATTCTGATGCGACCTTAGACTTATTATGCTTGCAATTTATGCATAAAAAAAGTGTTAATTTGGAAAAACCTTTTTCTCTGACGTGAATGAAAAAAAATCTAAATATTTATTGTTATTCTAGTGAACGCAAGTAAGGCGGTGGTGTTTAAAGTAGTAAATAATTTATGTTCTTGTAGGACAGAACATAAATGTTTGTTCCTTACAGCAGACAAAAATTACTATGACATTTTTCACCAGATGGCGCTACATCATTGATTCCATTCGTTTCGTAATGCTGTTTAAAGGGCCCCATCCACTTATCAGAATGCATGTCAAGTACGGCAAAGACAAGTTTACTCCAATCCAAACTTCGCGTGAATGGTAACAAGAACAAGCTCGCTCAGTGCTGCTCACCGAGAACTTGCATGATTAGAGACTTGTGATCACGATAGATCACGATTTAGCTGAAGTGCTCCTGGATCTGATTAGTGCGCTTGCGCGAACTATAGTCGTCTGTGATCTCTCGTATACATCGATAGCTCGTGGCGCTGTATTTGAAAATATGTCAAAAAGTTTCTTAAATGCATATATTTCCATGCCGTGTCTGCAGAAAATGAAATCTGCGACAGCGATTACAGAAATCGAGACAAGAATATAAGTTGTAGTATGTAATTGTTTTAGATATGTGCCGCGACCTAAACCGACAAGAGAATAACCGAATTCTTTCTTGACTACTTTACATAAAGAACACAAGAGTGTGACTGATACAAGGCGAACTGGTACTGGAACAGATGATATTTATACTCCAACATTGTGATATTACGATATACGTTGTAGTGCAGTTAGCAGTATAACGACCGCCATTTTGTTTTTGACGCAACGTATTGCTATGTTATACGTAACTCACGACCCCTACCGTTCACCGATGAAAACGGAAAAAGTTTTCGCACTTTATAGAAGTAAATTAGACTTTTTCTATTAAGAAAATTATTACTAAATATACAACATAATAAATACACTTCACAGAAATAGAACGTTATCAAGCACATTATTAGGCACAGTACAACGAAAAAGAATTTAATGATAAATGCTTATTTACGAACGTAAAATTTTGCATAGCATATAAAAAAAAAGCCAAATTAACTTTATTTAGGGTATAAAGTAACAACTAAGCATATCGCTCAATAGCACACTTTCGTTACACACTATTAAAAAAACTCTAAAAGTATATAATCTCATCAGTGACAATAATTTCAACTAGATCATAACGCTAAACAACAGATTTTCGTTCTACACGAAAAAACCAAAGCCCAAATATATATATATATCTTGTACGAGACAACAATTTTAATCTACACACGCAAAATTCCCCGCCCTGCCCACGGTCAGTAGGGGACACCGATGGGCTTGGAAAGGCCGCCGTCCGTCGGATGGGACGTTAAGCCGTGGTCCCGTGTGCGGGAGAGCCATACCCTGTGCACGTTAAAGAACACGCTGGATGGCCTTGACGGGAGGCTACCATCTGTCTCCCAACAGCTGTTCCAGTGGGTCCCCTGCCCCAACCTTCTCTGAGCCTTCGGGGTCCATGTGACCATGGTGTGCAAAAAAGTGCCGCTCAGAGGTAAAACAACCCAAATAATCTACACATATCGTTTAGGAAAGAATTTTCGCTCCGCACATATAAAAAAACCCTCCCACAAAAAAATATAAAAAAAAAATCCACATCGGAGGCAACTATTTGAGCCAGAACTTCTACCAAAACAACAAATTTGGGTTCCACACTTTACAAAAGCTCTTCCCTCCCCAAAGTAAACATTCTTGTCGAAGACAACTATTTCGACTACAGCATATCAGTAAACAGCATACTTTCGTTTCGTACTTAGAAGCAAATCCCCAAAAAAACATTTAAATCAAAAGATAAACACACATAAAACGCTTGTGAAAGCCTAAATATCCAGAAATTTTGGTTCTTAGGAGGTATAGATACTCTGCATTACTAAAAACATTTTTAATTTGCAACATTCTAAAATTCACAGGACCCCCCACCTCCACATGATGCTTAAAATAAAACAACTATATATTCATTTCAGATCATACCTTGTCGCTTCATAAATCTAAAAAATATATGTTGAGATTTGCAGTGATATTACATATCACTGCAAATCTCATTTGCGATAGTTGTGTGAATCATCAAAACGCAGTTCATTTAACAAATTCATATGTGAATTCCTTCTCTTGTAGCCATTTCCGACCCCAAAATCTGTGTTTACCCTTCTTTTTTTTTCATACAATAAGACAAAATAATTCTTAAACATGTAATTCTATTCTTATTAGAAAAAGGAGCCATTTTATATTAATGAACTAATTGCCCACCAGATGGCAGCAATTTCTCCGTGCAAGAAAACTGACAAATGGAAGGTCGATTCGTTGAAAACTTTCTATGAAGTTCTGTAGAAGCTTGGTGTCAATAGCAGGCAAGGCATACATGCATTCTGACAAGTGGATGAGGCCCTTAATGATGTGAATAGTTAGCGAATATTTTTCTGTATAATTTTACCTTCAGTCATGTCTTGAAAAAACATAATAATGCACTATAACAATAATAATTCACAATTATGATTTCATTAATATTAATCAGAGTTTAATATCGTGAAGCTTCCCAAAAGGGCCTGTACAAGAATGTACTAGATGTGGGCAATAGAAAACGTAAAATGTTTAACCATGAACTACGAACGTGGGTTATGCATTTCACAGATGCTAAATTTATGGGGTCTGTAAATGGTAGCTAGGTAGTCACTGGAAGGAGAGCTATGCACCAATCCCCTGTGATGATGCATAGAACCGGCCAGGCCTAGCTCCTAATGTCCAACCCCGCCTTCTCGTGGTGCGGACCGTTAGTAACTTTCAAAAGAGATACTATCTTGTGGAAGTGAACGGAAGGGGAGGGCTGCCAGATTAGTGTGGCCTACTGATCTGGACAACTATGGCTACTTTTCTTTTTTTTCTACCCTGCTGAGGAGTGGTCAACCACACAGGGTCCTGGTGCTGACCATATAAACCTACTGGACTGGACAGATATATGGCTCTGAGCTTGATTATGGATCCTGATTTTGCTGCACTGGTGGGCTTCTGTGGAGGGAAAATCTTCCGCTGTGTTTTCTTTTTGTTTGTGGGTTGACAGCCCCAAGTGAATAGATCCACAGGATATGTTTATCAGCTGGTGGATAATCCTGAGCAGAAGTCATCGCAGGCACCTGAACTCTTTGCTTCTATTGGCATCGTCAAATTCTACATTGGAGGAAGTCTTCCAGTGTAGATGGCTTCAGCCTTTAGTAGTGGGGGAACGGGTCTTTGCCCCATGTCTGCGATTAGGGGGCTGTTTGATATTGTCGGCATTCCCTCTCTCAATAAACATAGTTTCTTTAAACATCCCACTAACCATTTTCTCTCCATAGGTAGTTGGAATGTGAGGACTCTGCACAGAACTTTTTCTCTTGATGTCCTCACACAAGAATTCCACCGTTATAATTTAGATATTCTCGGCTTGCAAGAGACCAGATGGACAGATAAAGGTCAGATTCTTAAAAATAATCTTAAATTTCTCTTTTCAGGGAGGGACGACAAAAAGCATCACCAAGGCGTGGGTCTGCTTCTCAGCAGACACGCCAGCGATGCTCTTCTAGGATATGAGTGCATTAATGAAAGGTTTCTTACAGCAAAATTTCAGTCAAGTGTTAAAGACTTGAATGTTATCTGCTGTTATGCCCCCACTGAGGATGCCGATGAGGATGAGAAGGATAGGTTTTATGAACAACTTCAGGATATTTTGAATTCTGTCAAGAAAGGAGATATTACCCTTGTTCTTGGTGACTTCAATGCCAAAGTTGGTACTGACTCTGACCTTTGGGGAGGAGTAATAGGCCCTTTTGGTATTGGTAGCTGCAATAGCAATGGGCAACGTCTCCTACAGGTAAGTAAACTCAATGGATTCAGAATAACTAACACTTATTACAAACACCGCGACATACATAAGTACACATGGGTTTCACCTCATGGGCTGCATAAGAATATGATTGATTACATATTAATTAACAGCAAATGGACTAGTTCTGTTAGGAATACCAGGGCATATAGGGGAGCTGAAATTGGATCTGACCATTACCTTGTTAAAAGTGTGTTGCAACTTAAACTTAAAAAGTGTTGTGCTAGGGTTAAAAAATTTACTTTTAATACTGAAGCTCTGAAAGATCCAGTTATAGCCAAAGCTTACCATGATAGGTTACTTAGTCATTATGACAGTCATGGTTTGCTTACTACTGAAGTTGAGGAAGAATGGGATCATTTTAAACAGGCTTTTTTGGACACTAACAGTACTCTTTTAGGAAAAAAGGAGCAGAAGAGGCAAAATTATCTGAGTGATAAGGCACTTGAGCTTATTTCGGAAAGAAAGAACTGCAGGAATGCCCTTAATCAATACCCTACTAGTCCTAATAGAAAGCATTACAGAGACCTTAATAAACTTGTAAAGGATCAGTTAGCTGCTGATAAGAATCTTTGGCTTGATGGTTTGGCTGACAAAGCCGAGGAAGCAGACAGCACAACAGCAGAGAGCTGTACCAGATAGTTAATGTTTTGTGTGGTAGAAAACGGACAGGCATACAAGGATTGAAGGATAAACAAGGTAAGGTTATAGAAGGTGAGAATTCTCTCATGGCTAGGTGGGCTGAGCATTTCAGTGATGTTCTAAACAATGTGGTTAGTTCTACTCCCATTGTTTGTAATGATGATAGATGCATTGGCAGCTTTAATGTTGGCCCTATAACACAATCTGAAGTTAGTTTGGCTGTTTCTAAACTTAAACTTCATAAATCCCCAGGGGTAGATGAAATTACTACGGAAATGCTTAGAGCTGGGAATGTTTCGGTTACCACTTGGATGACTGAAATTCTGAATCTCTTTTATGATAAAGGCATGGTTCCTAAGGATTTTACCAGAGCTATTGTTATCCCTATTTTCAAAAAAGGTGATCGCAGTTCTTGTGATAACTATAGGGGTATCAGCCTACTCTCTGTTCCAGGTAAAGTTCTTTCCATGATTGTGCTTAATAGAATTAAGAATCTGGTTGACAGGCAATTGCGTGATGAGCAATGTGGATTCAGAAGTGGTAGGGGATGTGTAGATCAGATATTTTCACTTAGGCAGATTCTTGAGAAATGTTTAGAGTTTCAGAAACCTTTGGTTGCTAGCTTTGTTGATTTCAAAAAGGCTTTCGACTCTGTTGATCGTCATAATTTGTGGTTGATTGTGAGATCATATGGTATACCAGACAAGTTAGTTAACATTATGAAAGCTCTCTATAATAACACTGAGTCGTGTGTGAGAGTTGGTAAGGCTTGTAGCAATTGGTTTAGCATTACTTCTGGTGTTCGACAAGGGTGCATTTTGTCTCCTTTTCTCTTTAGCTTGGTTATTGATTATGTTATGCGAAATTCACTTCAAGGGAAAGATTTTGGCCTTAAATGGGCTGGAGATACGAAAATTTCTGATTTAGATTATGCTGATGATTTAACCCTTTTGGCAAATGATGTTGATGAGATGAACTCTTTCATTCAAGCTGTTGGTGAGACTGGTAGTAGAGTAGGTTTGGTTATAAACAGAGAGAAAACTAAAGTGATGAAAATTGGTCAGGCTGGCTGTGATTCAGTTAATCTGAATGGTTGCAGTCTTGAGCAGGTGTCACAGTTTAATTATCTTGGGAGCTATGTAACTGATAATGGTGATGTGCGGCATGAGATTAACAGACGAATAGGGATTGCTGCTGGGACTTTTAAGAATCTATGGAGAGTGTGGAGAAATAGGCGTATACACCTAAAGACTAAAATTAGACTGTATAATAGTTTGGTTCTTTCTAGGGTTAGTTATGGTAGTGAAACTTGGACACTTTGTAAACAAGATAACAGGAAACTAGATGCTTTTGATTCCAGATGCTTACGCAGTATCTTGGGCATTAGGTGGTTCAACTTTGTAACTAATGATGAGATTAGGAAAAGGAGTTTGCAACCTCCTTTAAGCAGCATATTGTGCAGAGAGAGACTCCGCTGGTTTGGCCATGTTGCCCGTATGGATAGTTATAGATTGGCGAATAGGGTTATGAACAGTGTGCCTAAAGGCCTCAGAAAGAAGGGGAGACCTAGGATGCGGAGGGCAGGCAATGTCAAACAGGACCTTGTTAGAATTGGTGTGCAGTGGCCAGATGCAGTAGATGTAGCTCAGGATAGACTTGCTTGGAGAATTAAATTGCACGGTCTGGTTGGACCTCCGTAGCCCATGGCTGCTTGAGGATGATGATGATGATGATGATGAAATTTATGGCTGGACTCTGGGGAAATATCGACTTGCATTTCATCAAGAGATTCCAGATATTAATGTGTCTTGTTTTATAGCTGACAGATATAAGTTCAATTCGCAAAGATATTGCTTACGTATAAATCCTTACGTTTACTTTAAAGTGATATATGACAAGAAGAAGCTTTATACGAATTTGACGATCTTATCGATTAGAATAAAGCTGTGAAACTCGCGGGTAGTATGAGGCCCGCAGAGTAATTTTGTGCGCACCGCAAGCAATTCGTAGGTTTATCATAATCATGGCGGCGAATAGTGGTTTATTTGACTCCATTGTGATGATTGCTAGTATGAAGACTATGGTCGCGTTCAGACGAAGCCATTGCAAATTAAATTTTGGTATATGTTTTGATATTAAAATTGTGCAGCATTTAAATAATAGCGATATAAGTAATTATGTTTTGCATAGTACTGCTTAAAATAAAATGCAGCCCGGCATATATATATATTAAAAAGTAACTGATTCCTCCCCCCCAAGGGGCGGGGGTGGCTCAGTCGGTAGCGCGCCAGGCTCGTAATCTGCAATTCCCAGGTTCGAGTTCCAGCTGGGTCAGCGTTGAGATTTATCTCCGCAAAACTCCCCGCCCACGTCAGTGGGGGACACCGATAGGCTTGGAAAAGCCGCCGTCCGTCGGATGGAACGTTAAACCGTGTGCGGGAGAGCCATACCCTGTGAACGTTAAAGAACACGCCTTTCCAAACCTTCTCTGAGCCTTCGGGGTCCATGTGACCTGGCCATTTAGCCAATGGTGTACAAAAAAGTGCCGCTCAGAGGTAAAACAACCCAACACAATATGCAAATAACCAAATCAGAAGAACACAAAGCTTTCTGCAAATGACCAAGAACCTTAGACTTTGGGGGTTCTTAATTTGTTCATTTACAGATTGTGTAGAATAAAATTGTTGCTCAAAGGTAAAACAAGCAGTAGTAAAATATGTCTAAAAGAAAAAAATATATTAATTCAAATGATGTATGCCGTTAAATATATGAAATGAAATAACTGATGGACGGTGCAATAACTCATGTATTCAGCAGGCGACACTAATTTAAGTGGATTGTTACTGTTGATGATTAATAGACCATAGAAAACATCTGTTATCGGAACATTGCTGGGAAGTTCAAAAATTTAGGACCCCCTCAACAACGTTTCCAGGTTTCAAAAGACATGTTTTATAATTGCAGAGGATGTATGCATCCCAGATACGAAATCCCATTTTTCCTGCCTTACCAAGTGATCACTTTAACACCATCACGCCGTTATTCACATGTACGAAACTGCCTATGCCTATTTGTAGCCTTGTGGAGCAGACCACATCCCTACCTCCCTCTCCTACATCCCTCCCCAGCTTCCGTATTATTTTTTTTTCGTCAGTTTTTCTGGAGTGGTGCTGAAGTTGAATAGGAGAGGGACCCGAAGAGGAAGAACAGAAAAGGAGAGTGTAGTTTGAGTAGCAGCGTGAGTCACCAAACTTGAGGCCCATTAGCTGGCCTTTGAGCAATAAAACTTAGAAAATACTACGGATGGGGTGGAGGAAGAGGAGGCGAGGGATCGTGGGGAGGATGGAGAGCAGTGCTCGGGACACCAGCTGGTCCATTCATCAGGTCGCACGTGCTACCGGCAAATATTAAATTATCAATGTAACGGCCCCAGGCGGTAATGTTGGGTCTAATACTCAAACCCACCCGTATGGAATCGATCTTCCGCTCTTTAGGCAACCGATAGTTATGCCGTTGGAGATGAAGAACGGCGTTGTGATCAGGCGAGCCACTCACTGAGGAAATTGAACTGCAAATTGGACATGGCCACTTGTATGAGATAAGAGATGCTGCTGCAGGAGGGAGCAACGAGGAGCTTGAAAGGTGCTTCTTCTTTTTTTTGGTTCGCTCTTTTTGCATTATTTCACCAAGTAGGAAATTTCTTCATATCTTATTGAAATTTACGATCTTAATATCTGTTGGAGTAGGCTCGTTTTTCATTAAGCTGGTTGTTTTTTTTTTAATATTCTCAGTAAAACCAAGTTTTTTAGTCTTTTTTCTTAAGTAGGACTGAAATGTAAGAACAATTTAAGCGCGCTTGACTACTGATCTAAGGAGCCTGGGTTCGAGCCCAGGGTAAGGCATGGATGTTCATGTTGTTTTCTGCTGGGTTGGGTTGTTTTACCTCTGAGCGGCACTTTTTTGCACACAATGGGCTAAATGGCCAGGTCACATGGACCCCGAAGGCTCAGAGAAGGTTGGAGGAGGGGACCCACTGGAACAGTTGTTGGGAGACAGATGGTAGCCTCCCGTCAAGGCCATCCAGCGTGTTCTTTAACGTGCACAGGGTATGGCTCTCCCGCACACGGGGCCACGGCTTAACGTCCCATCCGACGGACGGCGGCCTTTATCAAGCCCATCGGTGTCCCCTACTGACCGTGGGCAGGGCGGGGAATTTTTGCGGAGATAAATCTCAACGCTGACCCAGCTGGGACTCGAATCTGGGAACTACAGATTACGAGCCTGGCGCGCTACCGACTGAGCCACACCCGCCCCTGTTTTCTGCTGAGGTCCTGCCACCCTCTCAGATCTACTGTGGCATAAAAACTGACAGGCTCCTGTCAGACCTCTGTGGCAAGCAGCTGCTTGAGGGGGTATTATTATTTGTTTTTTGAGCTCTTTCCGAAATAGCTCTCTGTACACAGTGGGTTAAAATACAAGTGCTCTGAATCTGTAAGTTGCCAACTTTACAGGAAAACTGGACATTTTCTTTCGGAACGATCTCACCACCACCCCAGATACTTTATGTACTTTTCCATCGAAAATTTTTAGAGAAAGATTAACTTATTCCAAATATGTTTCTTGAACTTATTTATTATTTTCTACTCGACATCTGACGACGTCGTTAACCTCATCAAATATTTCTCGCGGCCATACAGATTTATGTGGGCAATCTTTCTTAAAAACCATAGATTTATTCTATCTTCTGCACATCTTACCGGACTAGATATATGTTGACCACTTCCCGCTATTCGCTTGCTGCAAATCTCCCCGTAAAGAAACCCAATTCAATAAAATTACTCACGAATTCATATGGTAGACTGGATCTCATTTGGGTGACTGTTGGAAATCGATAATTTTTAAGTTGATTAAAAAAGAGGAAAAAGAACAGTATGTAGCCCTGAACCTTTTGTAAAAGTACCACATTGAATCTTCAAGACTGCGACGAAGGCCCGACTAAAGAACACAAAATAAATAAATACCCCCTCAAGCAGCTGCTTGCCACAGAGGTCTGACAGGAGCCTGTCAGTTTATATGCCATAGTAGAAGGTCTGTGAGGATGGCAGGAAACTCAGGAACGTGTACAGCAACTGTACACGCTCCAGTTACCGTTCACAGCAAACTGGAGCGTGTGCAGTTACTGCACACGCTCCAGTTTGCTGTGAACGGTAACTGCACACGCTCAATATTTCTGTGAGTGGGCCCACACGATCCAATGTAAATAAAATAAAAATAAATACCCTCTCAAGCAGCTGCTTGCCACAGAGGTCTGACAGGAGCCTGCCAGTTTATATACCATAGTAGAAGGTCTGAGAGGATGGCAGGACCTCAGCAGAAAAACGACACATACATCCATGCCTTACCCGGGGCTCGAACCCAGGTCCCGTAGATCAGTAGCCAAGCGTGCTAACCACTCGACCACGGGACGACTCGGTAAAAAAAAAAATCAAGCAGCTGCTTGCCACATAGGTCTGACAGGAGCCTGTCCCTGTCAGTTTATATGCCACAGTAGGAGATCTGAGAGGATGGCAGGACCTCAGCAGAAAAAAAACGTCATAAATATAACTTTTCACTCATTTTATTATTAATGAACAATATGAATAAGTTTTTAGTACAACTAATGAGAATATGAATAAGCTTAAAAATATTAACTAATAATCTTAATTTTTATTGTACACACGTTTGAAACAATGAAAATTTCAAAGAAGAAATTGCAAAGAATTGAAATAATTTTTTATTCCCCCTTTTCTTTTTGTTATTTATTGTTTATTTATTTATAATATTAGCTGGCCTGTCTCGTGTTTAAGTTGCATTCTGTTCTGATTTTCACTACTCTAAAGGCCGCAAAATTCCCCGCCCCGCCCTCGGTCAGTAGGGGACACCGATGGGCTTGGAAAGGTCGCCGTCCGTCGGATGGGACGTTAAGCCGTGTGCGGAGAGCCATACCCTGTGCACGTTAAAGAACACGCTGGATGGCCTTGACGGGAGATTACCATCTGTCTCCCAACAGCTGTTCCAGTGGGTCCCCTCCCCCAACCTTCTCTGGGCCTTCGGGGTCCATGTCACCTGGCCATTTAGCCCATGGTGTGCAAAAAAGTGCCGCTCAGAGGTAAAACAACCCAACGTTAAAGAACACGCTGGATGGCCTTGACGGGAGGCTACCATCTGTCTCCCAACAGCTGTTCCAGTGGGTCCCCTCCCCCAACCTTCTCTAGGCCTTCGGGGTCCATGTGACCTGGCCATTTAGCCCATGGTGTGCAAAAAAGTGCCGCTCAGAGGTAAAACAACCCAACCTACTCTAAAGGTGACTCCGAAATTTGCCAACTGTTCCTAGATTTTGCCAACTGCCCAAGTTTTGCCGACTCTTCTAAATTTTGTAATTCCCTGCCCTACCCACGGTCAGTAGGGGACACCGATGGGCTTGGAAAGGCCGCCGTCCGTCGGATGGGACGTTAAGCCGTGGCCCCGTGTGCGGGAGAGCCATACCCTGTGCACGTTAAAGAACACGCTGGATGGCCTTGACGGGAGGCTACCATCTGTCTCCCAACAGCTGTTCCAGTGGGTCCCCTCCCCCCAACCTTCTCTGAGCCTTCGGGGTCCATGTGACCTGGCCATTTAGCCCATGGTGTGCAAAAAAGTGCCGCTCAGAGGTAAAACAACCCAACCTTGTAAATTTTGCTATCTTGCCAAAATTTTATATAAAAAAAAATCAAAATTTTGCATCTCACTTGAATTTTGCCAACTGCTCTAGATTTTGTCGTCTCTCTATTTTCCACACTGCTCTAGATTTGCCAAGTTGCCTCGATTTTGTTAACTCCCCTTAATTTTACAAAAAAAAGATTGCAAAATTTAGGTGAGTTGTGAAAATTTGTGAAGTCTCTTTGAATTTTGCCAACTCCGAGTTACTTTGGGGGGGGGGGGAGCCTCCCCCCATAGCTACGCCCCTGCTCACGGAGGTATTTCATTAATGTAACAACCGTTACTGCTGTACCGGTGCATACTAGCTGAATATCAGCCATGTATATCTCTTTATCTGCTGTTTAATGGCTATATATTTTATAATTTCAGTGGAGAATTTTCAAAGCTCTAGAGATTCTTATGTCATTAATAGCCAATTACATCTTGTGATCAGTATGAGATAACCAATGTTGCCATACTAAGCTGATATAATTCCAATCACAAGCAATAAAACTAAACTGCGATTTACAATCTTCGCTGACCCCTAGAGTTCCGAGGACCACAGGTTGGAAACCACACAAATACTATCTTGGCTAGTGATCTATGGGACCTGGGTTCGAGCCCCGGGTAAGGCATGGATGTATGTGTGGTTTTTTTGCTGAGTCCTGCCATCCTCTCAGACCTTCTACTATGGCATATAAACTGACAGGCTCCTGTCAGACCTCTGTGGCAAGCAGCTGCTTGAGGGGGTATTTATTTACATTGGATCGTGTGAGCTCACAAAAACCTGGATCGTGTGGGCCCACTCACAGAAATATTGAGCGTGTGCAGTTACCGTTCACAGCAAACTGGAGCGTGTGCAGTAACTGCACACGCTCCAGTTTGCTGTGAACGGTAACTGGAGCGTGTACAGTTGCTGTACACGTTCCTGAGGTCCTGCCATCCTCTCAGACCTTCTACTCTGGCATATAAACTGACAGGCTCCTGTCAGACCTCTGTGGCAAGCAGCTGCTTGAGGGGGTATTTATTTTTTTTATTATTTTATGTATATGGATTCTTTTCAGTAAAATTTTTCACATACTAATAATATTCTCACAAACTCCCATTTGATAAATAGGTTGAGGGGTTGCACAAAATCACCCTTAGGGTCTCATGGGCCATTAAAACAAGTTCATCATACCGGTGATGATCACTGGTATAATGGATATTCAGGAGATCCATACCCCTCCCCCCCCCCCCCGTACATGTTGAAGAATTCTTTGGATAAGCATGGAGGAAGATTTTCACCAAAAAGAAGCATACCCTGTGCACGTTAAAGAACACGCTGGATGGCCTTGACAGGAGGCTATCATCTGTCTCCCAACAGCCGTTCCAATGGGTCATCTCCCCCAACCTTCTCTGAGCCTTCTGGGTCCTTGTAATCTGGCCATTTAGCCCATTGTGTGCAAAAAAGTGCCGCTCAGAGGTAAAACAACCAAATCCAAAAAGATGCCCCCTAACGTTCTCTGAGCATCTTGGGTCCTTATAACTTTGCCATTTAGTACAATGTGTGGGAAAAAAAGTGCCACTCAGAAATAAAGCAATCCAAGTGAATTCAGCAATAGAATATGTAATATGTTGTCAAAAAGTAGATAGTAATTCTTACCCAACACAAGACAGTTTTTCCTCTTGAGATTTTTGTTAGCCCTCTAGTTGCTTAATTAAATGCGATTTTGAACGTTGAATTGTGATTCAGTTTTTGTATTTAGGATAGCATAACAGCAGCGTCCCTTAAATGCTCTTGCTTCAATAAATATTAAATGAACCAGCTTCAGCTAATCTTTAAATATTAAATAACTTGCTGAAAGTTTAAGGTTTAGAAAGATTCGATTGATATCTTCAGGGATTTTTTTTTCCATTAAAAGCTCGTTTCCATCTACACGACAGTGGGAGTACTTTAATATTAGGGGGCGGGGGTGGCTCAGTCGGTAGCGCGCCAGGCTCGTAATCTGTAGTTCCCAGGTTCGAGTCCCAGCTGGGTAAGCGTTGAGATTTATCTCCGCAAAATTCCCCGCCCTGCCCACGGTCAGTAGGGGACACCGATGGGCTTCGAAAGGCCACCGTCCGTCGGATGGGACGTTAAGCCGTGGCCCCGTGTGCGGGAGAGCCATACCCTGTGCACGTTAAAGAACACGTTGGATTGCCTTGACGGAAGGCTACCACTGTCTCCCAACAGCTGTTCCAGTGGGTCCCCTCCCCCAACCTTCTCTGAGCCTTCGGGGTCCATGTGACCTGGCCATTTAGCCCATGGTGTGCAAAAAAGTGCCGCTCAGAGGTAAAACAACCCAACTTTAAAGAACACGCTGGATGGCCTTGACGGGAGGCTACCATCTGTCTCCCAAAAGCTGTTCCAGTGGGGCCCCTCCCCCAACCTTCTCTGAGCCTTCGGGGTCCATGTGACCTGACCAATTTAGCCCATAGTGTGCAAAAAAGTGCCGCTCAGAGGTAAAACAATCCAACCCATCCGCTAAAGTAATATATTTCTGAGTTAACTTAAAGGACAATCTAGTCATTACTGGCAAAGATTGCCAATTTGGACTTTATTAAATAGTAGTGATTTCGAGTTGAGTGATAACATGCATTGGTGAATATCACTCATAACCTGGCAACAGGAACGAATTCCCATGTTATGCATTATTTGTTTTCAGTGATCTCAGTGGCAAGGATGCCAACGCGAATAAGCAACTTGAATCAAACATAGCTTGTAGTTCAGTTAGTTGTTTGACATGTGTCAAGACAGTAACATACAGTCGACGTTCTGGATGTTGGTGTAATTAGCCTTTATGAACATCTGGTGGCTACAGTCCTAGAAAGGTGAAATGACAGCAGTAGAATAAGGATTAGAGAGAATGAATGCCGTGCTAATATAATAGAAACTAAGACAGGATTATGTAATATCTCGGTATGGTAAATGAAGGATTACAGTGCATTTCCAAAAGTCTTCTTTAGGCGGGGGTGGCTCAGTCGGTAGCGCGCCAGGCTCGTAATCTGTAGTTCCCAGGTTCGAGTCCCAGCTGGAGTCAGCGTTGAGATTTATCTCCGCAAAAATTCCCCGCCCTGCCCACGGTCAGTAGGGGACACCGATGGGCTTGAAAAGGCTGCCGTCCGTCGGATGGGACGTTAAGCCGTGGCCCCGTGTGCGGGAGAGCCATACTCTGTACACGTTAAAGAACACGCTGGATGGCCTTGACGGGAGGCTATCATCTGTCTCCCAACAGCTGTTCCAGTGGGTCCCCTCCCCCAACCTTCTCTGAGCCTTCGGGGTCCATGTGACCTGGCCATTTAGCCCATTGTGTGCAAAAAAGTGCCGCTCAGAGGTAAAACAATCCAATCCTCAAAGTATTTAGTTCTAGTATAAGTTGGAATACTTAACGAAGCTGTTAAATGTTCCAACTTCGGATATTAAGCTTCTTTAAATATTAAACTAATGATATTGAGTATCACATTTAGAAATACTTGAATAAGATCTAAAATATATCTCCAGATCATTTTTCCGTTAAAAAGCTTATTTCTGGTTGAAAAATAAAAACTGGTTGACTTATTTAAAGATTAGTGAGAATTTTAATATAGATTTCAATTTTGCACAGTGTAAATATATGGGATCGCGTTATATATGTGTAGTTTGTGAGAATTTATTTTGTGTTACTGGCATTGCTAATTTGTAAATAAACTGGTAAATAGGTTCATTCGGCCTCATGCACTGAATTCATAACATTATTGATTGAGTGATACGGTAGCCTGGATGCTAGTATTATGTATTTATAGGTAGGATAGATGGATGATGATATTTATTCAGTGGGGGCGGGGGTGGCTCAGTCGGTAGCACGCTAGTCTCGTAATCTGTAGTTCCCAGGTTCGAGTCCCAGCTGAGTCAACCTTAAATGATGTCGCAATTCTCCAACATATTTGTCCGGAATATTTTTCCGCTTCAGTACGAAACGGCGAAGACTTCGCGCATTATTGACTGCTAATAATGAAACTAATTTAGTTAGCGCACTTAATTAAAGTAATAATAATAGCAACGAACAAATATAACTATAATTTAACGGACGATGAAATTGCTTTGCAAGATCTTTTTGCTGATGCTATCGTTGCTTACAATGCAATGAGAATTCATTGTAAGCAACAAATGTTTGGATTGGATTGTTTTACCTCTGAGCGGCACTTTTTTGCACACCATGGGCTAAATGGCCAGGTCACATGGACCCCGAAGGCTCAGAGAAGGTTGGAGGAGGGGACCCACTGGAACAGCTGTAGGGAGACAGATGGTAGCCTCCCGTCAAGGCCATCCAGCGTGTTCTTTAACGTGCACAGGGTATGACTCTCCCGCATACGGGGCCACGGCTTAACGTCCCATCCGATGGACGGCGGCATTTATCAAGCCCATCGGTGTCCCCTACTGACAGTGGGCAGGGCGGGGAAATTTTGCGGAGATAAATCTCAACGCTGACCCAGCTGGGACTCGAACCTGGGAACTGCAGATTACGAGCCTGGCGCGCTACCGACTGAGCCACACCCACCCCAACAAACGTTCGGAAATTCCTCTTTCGTTCTAGTATAATGTGGCAAAGCCGCTTTAAAGCATCTATGTCACCCAGTGAGACTAGCAAAAATGCGTACAGTAGCTCAAAAAAATATCCGAACACTATGGTTGATTACAGAATTCAGTAAAACTATCTGGCAACGATTTTTTTAGAAATTGGTGATCTGTCAACCTTCGTGTCACGTGACACGAAGGTTGCCAGATTGCCTTACCATTTGTTACCAAAGCAATCTGCTTTACTGTGCTTTCATTGTATTGTAGCATCCTACTGCTCCATCGGTCCAGAAAGGTCTGTATTAATCCTCCGTCATCTGCGGGAGAGCGACTCGATTGGGCTCTCAATCTCGACGTGCTCGATAGGATTGCAAACATGTGCTTGTGGTGTATGTGTGTGCTTTGATTTGTGCTGATTTCAACTCGTCGCTAACGCGGGAAAGGACAATGCAGAAATCAGTGGACGCATGTTCACATCAAGTTATATTGATTGTACTAGGGATGACGGGGGAAACGCTCTGTCAGTTTGAGAGGGAAAGATTCCGAACTCTCTGGATTATTGAAATGGTAGGCTGTCGTAATCCGTGCTCGAATGTAGACACAGTATACTCGATTGCTGTGGCAATAGGCGTTAAAGTGAAGTGTTCATCTCGGTCAGCAAACTTAGTTTCAATCGTATCACGATAAGTTACATTAATTTGTTTCAATAGTTTACGATTGTAAGCATAAGTTGGTTGCTAACTCACACGTTCCATACGGCGGGGGTGGCTCAGTCGGTAGCGCGCCAGGCTCGTAATCTGTAGTACCCAGGTTCGAGTCCCAGCTGGGTCAGCGTTGAGATTTATGTCCGCAAAATTCCCCGCCCTGCCCACGGTCAGTAGGGGACACCGATGGGCTCGGAAAGGCCGCCGTCCGTCGGATGGGACGTTAAGCCCCCACGGTCAGTAGGGGACACCGATGGGCTTGGAAAGGCCGCCGTCCGTCAGATGGGACGTTAAGCCGTGGCCCCGTGTGTGGGAGAGCCATACCCCCTCCCCCAACCTTCTCTGAGCCTTCGGGGTCCTTGTGACCTGGCCATTTAGCCCATGGTATGCAAAAAAGTGCCGCTCAGAGGTAAAACAACCCAACGTTAAAGAACACGCTGGATGGCCTTGACGGGAGGCTACCATCTATCTCCCAACAGCTGTTCCAGTGGGTCCCCTCCCCCAACTTTCTCTGAGCCTTCGGGGTCCATGTGACCTGGCCATTTAGCCCATGGTGTGCAAAAAAGTGCCGCTCAGAGGTAAAACAACCCAACTGACTGAAGGCGGGCAGGGAGTTTTGTGGAAATAAATTTCGATGCTGGACAGATGGGACTGAAACCAAGAACTGTAGATTACAAGACTAACGCGCTATCGACTGAGCCACCTCCACTCCCTAAAATAAATTATTTTTTCTCTACGTTTCTGTCTGCTTCCACTAATCAAGCGTCTAAAGTTGAGTAATTCTTTTACAAATTTAATCATTTTTACCTGAACTGCCATATCACATATTACCATCATCAAGGAAAACCCTCAACCAATTCCCTCCCGATGGAATGAAATGCCGTCAAAGAATGACATCCTCGAAAACTGTAGCCGATGTCAAGTGCTTCGATTAGTCTGCTGATCCCTGACCAAGTGCATCACTTGCTCTTCTTCATCCTTGCTGCGAGCTTCTCTGGTGCATCAGATCACCCATAGATTTGTTATACACATACCAACGAATGGAATGCAATTCATGAACACCTCCACACACACACACACAGACTTCCATTAAAAAACAGCAAGCCCCAGGTCTCTTGCTGATAATAGGGACTCGTCTTATCTCCAGAACACAGCCAAAACTTCCAGCAATGTTGGGCACGGAAGAGGCCAGCAGCAAGAGACAGAGCGAACCGTCACGAAACGGCCAAATGATGACTTGCGCGGCGGGAGCAGGAAAAGCGATAGTAGGGTAAATATTCCGGTTCCCCCCGGTAATGCGGGATTGAGGAATGTGCTCATTATCTGCTTTCGGCTTCGTCCATGGGCCTCGCTCCTTATCAGTTGAACGACACTGGGAGTTCAGAGAGAATGTTGTTAGTGAGGACACATTCTCTACACTCGCTTATTGATAATGGTAAACGTAACGGGTAAAGCCGATATTTCATTCCTTGTAGTCTCCGTTGGGAAATTGCTTGAACGTTGAATGTCTCCGTCGTGCACGTTAGAGAGAGAGGAAGTGAACGTAATGTCTGCGTCATTTAATGCAGAGGTATCGGTTCACGACGTTTTAAAACCAGCTCCATTATTCCTTTCATTATCAGACTCTACCCGCTGGTAAAAAGATGGTGAAAGAGCAGTTTTTTTTTCATATATATATTTTAATCGCTTTCTTTAATATCCGTTCATAGTTTTATTTCCTCATTTATGATGAGTTCATTTTTAATGAGTTTGCTCTGTTTATTTTTAAATTACTTTTATGTTAACTTCACGTTCGTATTAGTTTGGTTGACGAAGTTTCAAGAATGTTACCGAAGTAGATCTTGCTGCCAGATTCAGATTTTAAAAATGTTTCGAAATTGTGATCTGAAAAGAGTGTTTAAAATAAATAATCTGGCAACAAGCAGATTACTTGAAGTTTGTTAGTAAAATATTTATGTGTTAAAAGTCTAGCTTACCAAAAAATTATTGAAATCTAAGATATATATTCAGATTAGTGCTTCCCAATCGGTATGAAGCGAAGTATTTGTGCTTCTGAAAAAAATTATCGCTGCCACGGCGGGAATCGAACCCGCAACTCTCCAGATAGCCCTGCCCTTAAACCACGCATCAGACGCTAAAATCATCCAGAATAAGACATAAATATTTCACCGAGATGTGGCGGACCTTGCGCCATCTATACTTCAGGAGAGGCAACTTTTCCAATGTTACTAATGAGCGCCGTCCCATGGCCGAGTGGTTAGCGCGCTTGGCTACTGACCTAAGGGACCTGGGTTCGAACCCCGGGTAAGGCATGGCTGTTTGTGTCGTTTTTCTGCTGAGGGCCTGCCATCCTCTCAGACCTTCTACTATGGCATATAAACTGATAGGCTCCTGTCAGACCTCTGTGGAAAGCAGCTGCTTGAGGGGGTATTTATTTTTATTTTTTTTTTACTAATGAACTCAATCTTGTAAAGTGCCAATTTTTCTTTCAAAGTATATCAGCGGGCCGGGATTTAATTAAACACTAATTTTATGTAAAAAGATCTTTTATTTAAATTTAAAGTATACATCAAAATTAAAATAGCATTAAGTCATAACGATTAAAAAACAGCGCATTATTTCGAAGATCCAGATACTTGACATCTTTTCAGCTTCTTTTTTGTAATCTGTACCTATGTGTTCAATGTATAGAAAAACTATTCATGATATTCGAGTATTATTAATTGAGGTCGCGGGCCGAATCTAAATGCCCCGGGGGCCGCACATGGTCGCGGGCCTTATCTTTGACAAGCCTTATTTAGATGTTAATGCAGCTGGTCGGCCTTCACTGGTAAATATACAAAAAGTATTCATTCATTGTAGAATATAGCCAATTGTATTAACTAATAAAATAAATTATTACTAAAAAAATAGTTATGCATGTTTTTTATAATGTGCAGTGATATTATTTGATTCTCGATTAGGTTTTAAATGATATAGTTCTATTTTAGGACCGTAATTTTACTTTGTATCTACTAACGGACAAAATTAAAAAATAAATTGTCAAAAAACTCTTTTGTACTCGGCTCTGAAGATCTGGAAAAAAATCTTTTTAGCACGCATGGCCGAGTGGTTAGCGCACTTGGCTACTGATCTAAAGGAATTGGGTTCGAGCCCCGGATAACGCATGGACGTTTGTGTTGTTTTTCTGCTGAGGTTCTGCCATCCTCACAGACCTTCTACTATGGCATATATAGTGACAGGCTCCTGTCAGACCTCTGTGGCAAGCAGCTGCTTGAGGGGGTATTTATTTTATTATTTAAAAAACAAAAGTCTTATTTTTCTTAGAACAAGTCGATAGCGCACCAGGCTCGTAATCTGCAGTTCCAGGTTCGAGGGTTGAGATTTATCTCTGCAAAATTCCCCACCCTTCCCTCGGTCAGTTCGGGACATCCTTGAGCTTGGAAAAACCACCTTCTGTCAAATGGGACGTTGAGCCATGGTCTGTGTGCGGGAGAGCCATACTCTGTGCACCTTAAAGAACATGCTTGATGGGAGACTACTATGTTTCCCAACAGCTCTCCAATGGGTCTTCTGATCCTTCAGGGGTCCTTGTGACCTGGCCATTTTGTCCATTGTGTGAAAAAAATGCCGCTCAGAGGTAAAATAACCCAACTCAATTTTAGAATAAGAAAAATTAAGGTGCTACCAATTTTGCTTTCTAATTAATAACATTAATCCGTGCCCCCGTGTGAAAGGGTTGGGTTGGGTTGTTTTACCTCTGAGCGGCACTTTTTTGCACACCATGGGCTAAATGGCCAGGTCACATGGACCCCGAAGGCTCAGAGAAGGTTGGGGGAGGGGACCCACTGGAACAGTTGTCGGTATACAGATGGCAATCTCCCGTCAAGGCCATCCAGCGTGTTCTTTAACGTGCACAGGGTATGGCTCTCCCGAACACGGGGCCACGGCTTTACGTCCCATCCGACGGACGGCGGCCTTTCCAAGCCCATCGGTGTCCCCTACTGACCGTGGGCAGGGCGGTCAATTTTGCGGAGATAAATCTCAACGCTGACCCAGCTGGGACTCGAACCTGGGAACTACAGATTACGAGCCTGGCGCGCTACCGACTGAGCCACCCCCGCCCCATATCATCTATATCAACAGCTATTTAGTGTGTCCCCTTTGTTCTACTCAACTCTGACTTTCTAATTTAATCTATTGTGTGCAAAACATTGCCACGCAGAGGTGAAAAAAAAAGCATACAGCATAAAATAAATAAAAAAATACCCCCTCAAGCAGCTGCTTGCCACAGAGCTCTGACAGGAGCCTGTCAGTTTATATGCCATAGTGAGAATGTCTGTGAGGATGGCAGGACCTCAGCAGAAAAACTACACGTACATCCATGCCTTACCCAGGGCTCGAACCCAGGTCCCTTAGATTAGGAGCTAAGGGCGCTAACCACTCGGCCACGGGACGGCCACAAAATAAATAAATACCCCCTCAAGCAGCTGCTTGCCACAAAGGTCTGACAGGAGCCTGTCAGTTTATATGCCAAAGTAGAAGGTCTGAGAGGATGGCAGGACCTTAGCAGAAAAACGACACAAACAGCCATGCCTTACCCGGGGCTCGAGGGGCGGGGGTGGCTCAGTCGGTAGCGCGCCAGGCTCATAATCTGTAGTTCCCAGGTTCGAGTCCCAGCTGGGTCAGCGTTGAGATTTATCTCCGCAAAAATTCCCCGCCCTGCCCACGGTCAGTAGGGGACACCGATGGGCTTGGAAAGGCCGCCGTCCGTCGGATGGGACGTTAAGCCGTGGCCCGTGTGCGGGAGAGCCATACCCTGTGCACGTTAAAGAACACGCTGGATGGCCTTGACGGGAGGCTACCATCTGTCTCCCAACAGCTGTTCCAGTGGGTCCCCTCCCCAAATCTTCTCTGAGCCTTCGGGGTCCATGTGACCTGGCCATTTAGCCCATGGTGTGCAAAAAAGTGTCGCTCAGAGGTAAAACAACCCAACCCAACCCGGGGCTCGAACCCAGGTTCCTACCACTTACATATCACACTTCTAGAGAGAGACTGTGTTTACAGTATAAATTAAAATTTCGTCATTTTTACACCTAACGCCGAAAATTCAAACTCGTAGCGAACTGCAAATATTTGGAATATTTTTTTTAATGTCTGTCTAACCCCAAAAAAATTTATGTGTTTCGAAACAAAATAATTTCAATATCTGCAGACGGAGAGATGAAAACGTGAAAACGTTTATTCCTTTCCTGAAAATGAGTTAAAAAAAAGATGCACGACAAATCCACATGTAGAACAAAATAGGTGAGAGCTGGTTTGATACCTACCATTGTTTTTGGGGCTGGGGTGGCTCAGTCGGTAGCGCGCCAGGCTCGTAATCTGTAGTTCCCAGGTTCGAGTCCCAGCTGGGTCAGGGTTGAGATTTATCTCCGCAAAATTTCCCCGCCCTGCCCACGGTCAGTAGGGGACACCGATGGGCTTGGAAAGGCCGCCGTCCGTCGGATGGGACGTAAAGCCGTGGCCCCGTGTGCGGGAGAGCCATACCCTGTGCACATTAAAGAACACGCTGGATGGCCTTGACGGGAGGCTACCATCTGTCTCCCAACAGCTGTTCCAGTGGGTCTTCTCCCCCAACCTTCTCTGAGCCTTCGGGGTCCATGTGACCTGGCTATTTAGCCCATGGTGTGCAAAAAAGTGCCACTCAGAGGTAAAACAACCCAACGTTAAAGAACACGCTGGATGGCCTTGACGGGAGGTTACCATCTGTCTCCCAACAGCTGTTCCAGTGGGTCCCTCCCCCAACCTTCTCTGAGCCTTCGGGGTCCTTGTGAGCTGGCCATTTAGCCCATGGTGTGCAAAAAAGTGCCGCTCAGAGGTAAAACAACCCAACCCAAAGCTGGTTTGATACCTACCATTGTTTTTTGTGTCCACCGTCGACAACAACAGCCGATGGCCATTGGAAGCAATCGCTTAAGTGTAGGAGGGTTGCCCTAACGGCATCAGCAAGTAGATGTAATTGGGTGGAACGGCGACACGCCCGTTGCTGTCTCTCACATATAGCTGCACTCATTTGGTATTAAAACGAGGCATAGTAACGAGCCTTTGAAGAGCAAGTCCGTGTCATGCAGAAAGCAAGAAGAGCAAGAAAGCGACATTAGGCATGATGAGTATTCGTCACACAATCCCTTAAGTGTAGTGTAATTTGTGCGGCTCTTATGGTAGAAATTTTCTGTATGACTGACTTGCACAGTGCTCTGTGTAAAAAGGAGGTATAAAAATGGAATCGAAAGAATAACCTTTACTCGTATTTTTTTTATTATTAATATCATCGCTTCGGTAAGCACTGATGGTTTGGTTCAGAGGTTTTAAAACATTTTTGGGATGTACTATCTTTTGTCGTTTGGATTGTTTTTGTCACAACTGTCATTCTTCAAAATTGTGTTGGGTTGTTTTACCTCTGAGTGGCATTTTTTTGGTACACAGTGGGCTAAATGACAAGATTGGGGGAAGAGGACCAATTAGACAGCTGTTTAGGAGACAGATAGGAGTCTCCCGTCAAGGCCTTACAGCGTATTCTTTAATATACACGGTGTATGGCTCCCATAAAGTGGGTTAAATGGCCAGGGACAAGGGCTCAGGGAACCTATAGACAGCTGTTTAGGGGACAGGGTTGGGTTGTTTTACCTCTGAGCGGCACTTTTTTGCACACCATGGGCTAAATGGCCAGGTCACATGGACCCCGAAGGCTCAGAGAAGGTTGGGGGAGGGGACCCACTTGAACAGCTGTTGGGAGACAGATGGTAGCCTCCCGTCAAGGCCATCCAGCGTGTTCTTTAACGTGCACAGGGTATGGCTCTCCCACACACGGGGCCACGGTTTAACGTCCCATCCGACGGACGGTGACCTTTCCAATCCAATCGATGTCCCCTACTGACCGTGGGCAATGCGGGGAATTTTTCGGAGATAAATCTCAACGCTGACCCAGCTGGGACTCGAACCTGGGAACTACAGATTACGAGCCTGGCTACCGACTGAGCCCCCCCCCCCCTAAATGGCCAGGGACAAGGGCTCAGGGAACCTATAGACAGCTGTTTAGGACACAGGAGTCTCCTGTCAAAGCCTTACAGGGTATTACTCGCATAAAGTTGGCTAAATGGCCAGGGACAAGGACTGAAAGAAGGTGAAATATCCATCGTGGGATGAAAGCCTCCATCCGTGGGAATGGGACGTTAAGCCCCATCCCGTGGACAGAAACCTTTCTCTGCCCTGGGTTAGAAATGTTACTTTTGACTGGCATAGGTGGAGTAACTCCAAAATATGAAATGCATTTACAGTAGTCTACATATTCCAATTTCATTAATTTGTCTTTAAAGTATCTTTTTTTTAGTTTCATGTTTCTTTGCAGTATCCGCTCGAAATAATTTGCGGAATATTTTTGTTTTCGATTACACTTTCCGTCTCGGAAAAAAAAAAGTCTACAGGAAATTGTTTTATTGTCCTTTAACGGTGGAAAATATTCTGCGCGAAATTTTGCTTTTGATTACCTTTCCCACTAAAAGAGGGAGGGGGGGGGGCTCAGTCGGTAGCGCGTCAGGCTCGTAATCTGTAGTTCCTAGGTTCGAGTCCCAGCTGGGTCAGCGTTGAGATTTATCTCCGCAAAATTCCCCGCCCTGCCCACGGTCAGTAGGGGACACCGATGGGCTTGGAAAGTCCGTCGGATGGGACGTTAAGCCGTGGTCCCGTGTGCGGGAGAGCCATACCCTGTGCACGTTAAAGAACACGCTGGATGGCCTTGACGGGAGGCTACCATCTGTCTCCCAACAGCTGTTCCAGTGGGTCCCCTCCCCCAACCTTCTCTGAGCCTTCGGGGTCCATGTGACCTGGTCATTTAGCCCATTGTGTGCAAAAAAGTGCCGCTCAGAGGTAAAACAACCTAACCCACTAAAAGAAGTCTGCTTTTTTTCTTCGTACCATTTTGCCCTGGAGAAAATTCTACGAAATATTTTGTTTTTGACTACCCCAGAATATTTTCTGCGGAATCAAAATGTTCCGCAGAAAATATTCTGCGGAACATTTTGATTTTCACTGCTATTTCTTTGCCAGAAAAATATTCGGCGGAGTATCCTGTCAGACCTCTGTGGCAAGCAGCTGCTTGATGGGGTATTTATTTATTATTATTTTTTTTTATTTTATTTTTAATTATTCTTGTCGCTGGAAAACCTTCTGCCAACTTTTTATTTTCGACTACCCTGTCCCCTGGAAAATTTTCTCAGGAATATTTTCTATTTGACTATCCTTTTCTGCTGAAGAATATTTTTCTCAGGAATATTTGACTCCTTTTCTGCTGAGGAAAATTTTCTCAGGAATATTCTCTATTTGACTATCCTTTTCTGCTGAAGAAAATTTTCTGAAGAGTATTCTCTATTTGACTATCCTTTTCCGTTGAACAAAATTTTCTCAGGAATATTTTCTATTTGACTATCCTTTTCTGCTGAAGAAATTTTTCTCAGGAATATTCTCTATTTGAGTATCGTTTTCCGCTGAAGAAAATTTTCTCAGGAATATTTTCTATTTGACTATCCTTTTCTGCTGAAGAAAATTTTCTCAGGAATATTCTCTATTTGACTATCCTTTTCTGTTGAAGAAAATTCTCTCAGGAATATTCTCTATTTGACTATCCTTTTCTGCTGAAGAAAATTTTCTCAGGAATATTATCTATTTGAGTATCCTTTTCTGCTGAAGAAAATTTTCTCAGGAATATTCTCTATTTGACTATCCTTTTCTGCTGAAGAAAATTTTCTCAGGAATATTCTCTATTTGAGTATCCTTTTCTGCTGAAGATAATTTTCTCAGGAATATTCTCTATTTGACTATCCCTTTCTGCTGAAGAAACTTTTCTCAGGAATATTCTCTATTTGAGTATACTTTTCTGCTGAAGAAAATTTTCCCAGGAATCTTCTCTATTTGACTATCCTTTTCTGCTGAAGAAAATTTTCTCAGGAATATTCTCTATTTGACTATCCTTTTCCGCTGATGAAAATTCTTGAGGGGAATTTTTTTTATGATAGTTTCTTTCTCTTAGAAAAAAGACCTGAGGACCTAGAAAATGTTATGCGCAACGTTTTGGTTTTGCTTGCCTTTTTTTCCTGGAGGAAAATTTTATTCAGAGTATTTTGTTTTTTGACCACTCTTTTCCCGTGAAAAATGTTCTGCAAAATATTTTTTTGGAAAAAATTCTGCATTATATTTTGGTCTTGACTTGCCTTTCCATCTGAAAATAAAACAAACAAAAATATTTTTTCGTTTTAGTTTTTTTTGCTTGAAAAAAAAAAGCAACATTTGTTTTTTTACTACATTTTTCCTGAAAAATGTTCTGCGTAAAATGTTTTTGTTCCTCGATGTTAAATTACTGTTGATTCCCCCCAACTACATGATTGATTTTAGCTTTGTTATTGGCAGCATGTTTCAAGATGATATGCCAGAGAAATAACTATCTTAATAATTCAGAAAATGATATTGGATCAGATAACAGTCAGGCACTTTTCAGAAGAAGAAATTGGAAGTGGGGGGGGGGGAGAGCTCTTTCTTTCAGTTATTTAACTGAAACTAGAAAAGGTGAAGGAAATAATAGAAGAAATAAATCTGGGAGGAGAAGGCAAATTTTTTGCTTCTCTCCTTCAAGTAAATGACAAAAGTTTTGTTCCGCTGCTATTTCACCGCGTGTTTTTATCTGTGCACTTCGTAACTGAGATTTTTAAAGAGGAAATGATTCTGCTTTTCTTTTTAATGTAGCTTATTGTTCATTTATTTAAACAGCAAAACTGCGTATCGACCTGAGCTAAGTAATTCCCGTTTTTAGTTTTGCTCTTCGTAGAAAATTACTTATTGATCAAAGGAGCTTGTACGAATTGGATGATATAAAGATGGTGATTTTCTCTGGTGGTCTGCTGCATTTGTTTATGCCTGGAAGGATTTCTTTGTCATTAGATGTGATTTTTTTTTCTTTCTCTCTTTCATACCTAGTTCATCCAAAACAACCGATATAAATATTTTTTATTTTTGTTTCAACGCAAGAAAAGGGCCATTAATGCTAGTTTTCCAGATATTTGCAATAAACAACAGTCGTAGAATAAAAAATGAAACGGAGTTCGTGAGTATAAAAAAGAAAACAGGGTTCGTGAGGGGAGAAAGGAAACAATTCGTGAGTAAAAAGAGGTAAATAGAGTTGTGAGTGGGAGAGGAAACAGTTCGTGAGTGAAAAAAGAAAAAGAAACAGAATTAGTGAGTAATATAGTAAATAGAGTTCGTGAGTGAAAAAGAAGCAGAATTAGTGAGTAAAATAGGAAATAGAGTTCGTGAGTGGGAAAGGAAACAGTTCGTGAGTGAAAAAAGAAACAGAATTAGTGAGTAATATAGGAAATAGAGTTCGTGAATGAAAAAACAAATAGTGAGTAATATAGGAAATAGAATTCGTGAGTGGAAAAAAAAAGAAAGAGAATTAGTGAGTAAAATAGGAAATAGAGTTCGTGAGTGCGAAAGGAAACAGTTCGTGAGTGAAAAAACAAATAGTGAATAATATAGGAAATAGAGTTTGTGAGTGGAAAAAAAAGAAACAGAATTAGTGAGTAAAATAGGAAATAGAATTCGTGAGTGGGAAAGGAAACAGTTCGTGAGTGAAAAAAGAAACAGAATTAGTGAGTAATATAGGAAATAGAGTTCGTGAGTGAAAAAACAAATAGTGAGTAATATAGGAAATAGAGTTTGTGAGTGGAAAAAAAAGAAACAGAATTAGTGAGTAAAATAGGAAATAGAGTTCGTGAGTGAAAAAAAAGAAACGGAATTAGTGAGCAAAATAGTCTGGAATAAATATAATACATCTGTAATAAAGAAACTTCCAAACGATCTATACATACAGTTGGGTTGGGTTGTTTTACCTCTGAGCGCCACTTTTTTGCACACCATGGGCTAAATGGCCAGGTCACATGGACCCCGAAGGCTCAGAGAAGGTTGGGGGAGGGGACCCACTGGAACAGCTGTTGGGAGACAGATGGTAGCCTCCCGTCAAGGCCATCCAGCGTGTTCTTTAACGTGCACAGGGTATGGCTCTCCTGCACACGGGGCCACGGCTTTACGTCCCATCCGACGGACGGCGGCCTTTCCAATTTCCAAGCCCATCGGTGTCCCCTACTGACCGTGGGCAGGGCGGGGAATTTTGCGGAGATAAATCTCAACGCTGACCCAGCTGGGACTCGAACCTGGGAACTACAGATTATGAGCCTGGCGCGCTACCGACTGAGCCACCCCCGCCCCATACATACAGTAGCAATGTCAGATTTGTGTATGCGAGTTTGTAATGATTGAATCTCATTTCTTTTTCGTTATTACGAATTCTTTCTAGGAATATATCTCGTATATCGCGAAATTTTCGTAATTTTGTTGATGCCATTCGCCTTTCAGAATGGGACAGGGCGGATGTAGTGGATTCTGGGAGGAGGGGGGAAGGTGCAATGCTGCCTCCCCACAAATACACTTGAAGAATGTTAATAACACTTGGCAACAATTTTTTTTTTATAAAAGTCGTGCCTCTGAGATAAAAGTAGCCGTTTCTTAAAGATTTCAAGGTGCTGAACACGAATATTACAACGAAATGCAAAATTGGCTACGATTTCTGAGAAATCCGCAATAGTTTGTTATATAATAGAGTAATACGTACATATGATGTGTAAAGGTAAAACTCCGCTTCTACTTCCGACGTCGCTTTGCCCGTCGCTTGTACAGCTGCTCAGGGTCATCTCTGGCGAGCGTCCAACAGTAGTCAGCCAACATTGAAGTGGACCAGTTTCCCTGGTATCGTTTCTCCATCGTTGCAATGTCCTCGTGAAAACGTTCACCGTGCTCATCACTAACCATGCCGCAGTTGTCGGGGAAGAAATCTAAGTGGGAATAGAGAAAGTGGATCTTTAAGGACATATTGCAGCCAAGTTTGTGATACAGAGACAACATGTCTTTAATCAGTTTCTTGTAGTTGTCTGCCCTGACATTCTCGAGGAATTTAGTTGAAAGCAGACGAAACCTTGAGACTCAATTTTGAGTTTCTCTTCATGTAGTACAAAGTCTATGCTCGGCTGTCCCATTCACATGACAAACAGCAGTACTTCGTATATCCCAGCTGCAGACCCATCAACAGAGCCACTACCTTCTAGTCACAACAGAGATGCCAGCCATACTTGCTGTATTGAAGACAGTTCAACAGCTGTTTTAGGTTGTCGTAGGTTTCTTTCATGTAGACAGCGTATCCTACCGGAATGGATGGAAGTCGATGTCCATTATGCAACAACACCGCCTTGAGACTCAATTTCGGGGAGTCTATGAATAGTCGCCATTCTTGAGGGTCATGTTTGATTCCGAGGGCATTCATCAGGCCATCTATATCGGAGCAGAGGGGGTGGCTCAGGCGGTAGCGCGCCAGGCTCGTAACCCATTGTTCCCAGGTTCGAGTCCCAGCTGGGTCAGCGTTGAGATTTATCTCCGCAAAATTCCCCACCCTGCCCACGGTCAGTAGGGGACACCGATGGGCTTGGAAAGGCCGCCGTCCGTCGGATGGGACGTTAAGCCGTGGCCCCGTGTGCGGGAGAGACATACTCTGTGCACGTTAAAGAACACGCTTGGATGGCCTTGACGGGAGGCTACCATCTGTCTCCTAACAGCTGTTCCAGTGGGTCCCCTCCCCCAACCTTCTCTGAGCCTTCGGGGTCCATGTGACCTGGCCATTTAGCCCATGGTGTGCAAAAAAGTGCCGCTCAGAGGTAAAACAACCCAACCTGTAATGAAACAATTCGGTGCAAATGAATTTAATGTTTGAAGAAACTGTCTTCCTTCGGATGGGGCGTTACGCCGTGACCCGTGTTAGGACAGCCGTAACCTGTGTATACGAAAAAAAAAACGCTGTGGGAGGCTTCCGTCTGTCGTCTAAAAAGTGGACAATGGATCACCTTCCCCAACGAAAATGAGCTCTTTGAGCCCTGGGGCGAGCGTGGCTCAGTCGATAGCGCGCCAGTCTCGTAATATGCAGTTCCCAGGTTCGAATGCTAGCTGGGTCAGCGTTGAGATTTATCTTCGCAAAACTCCCCGCAGCAGGGCCACCGATGGGTTTAGAAGGTGTGTCGGATGGGACATTAAGCCGTAGCTCCGTGTTCGGGAGAGACATACTCTGTGCACGTTAAAGAATACGCTGGATGACTTGACCGGAGGTTACCATCTGTCTCCCAACAGCTGTTCCAGTGGGTCCCCTCTCCCAACCTTCTCCGAGTCTTCGGGGTTCATGTGACCTGGCTATATAGCCCACGATGTGCAAAAAAGTGCCGCTCAGAGGTAAAACAACCCAACGTTAAAGAACATGCTGGATGGCCTTGGCGGGAGACTACCATCTGTCTCCCAACAGCTGTTCCAGTGGGTCCCCTCTCCCAACCTTCTCTGAGCCTTCGGGGTCCATGTGACCTGGCCATTTAGCCCATGGTGTGCAAAAAGGTGCCGCTCAGAGTTAAAACAACCCAACGCAAAAGTGCCGCTCAGAGGTAAAACAACCCAACGTTAAAGAACATGCTGGATGGCCTTGGCGGGAGACTACTATCTGTCTCCCAACAGTTGTTCCAGTGTCCCCTCCCCCAACCTTCTCTGAACTTTCGGGGTCCTTGTGACCTTGCCATTTAGCCCATGGTGTGCAAAAAAGTGCCGCTCAGAGGTAAAACAACCTAACGTTAAAGAACATGCTGGATCGCCTTGACGGGAAGCTACCATCTGTCTCTCAACAGCTGTTCCAGTGGGTCCCCTCCCCCAACCTTCTCTGAGCCTTCGGAAGCCTTGTGACCTAGCCATTTAGCCCATGGAGTGCAAAAAAGTACCGCTCAGAGGTAAAACAACCCACAACTCAGGTCACAAGGGCCCCGAAGGCTCAGAGAAGGTTGGGGGAGGGGATCCACTGGAACAGCTGTTGGGAAACAGATGGTAGCCTCCCGTCAAGGCCAATGACTCTCTCGCACACTGAGCCACGTCTTGACGTCCCATTTGACAGACAGCGATCTTTCCAAACCCTGAAACATTCTTGTAATAAAACATAACAGAATAAAAAAAAAACACATAAATGTTTTCTTTTCCACTAGTCTGGTAGACTTTTATCACTACGCATTTTTTTTTTTACAGACTGCAGAACTTTCCGCCCATACTTCATCACATAAAAGTAGAAACCTTGACATCAAAGGCATTTTATCTGAGACACATTTTCTCTTTGCAAAGAAGAAAATTTGTCGTCTAGAACACAAATGGTTTTCAAGAAAACTGATACAGTTACAGAAATAATGTTCTGTGTTCCTCTGTTACTGCCTCTTTTAGATCTCTTACTGCTTGGTTATTGTATTATTCACACCTTCTCAGCAATGTAATTTTCGTATGCAAATCTACAAAGAGCCCATCACTCGAGTCAATGTAGTGTGAAAGCGGAGAGCGCCACGAGACGGAAATGACCGCATACGCGCACGCGAACCGGGGAGTTCATTCCCGGATCTCGTCATCAGCGCACATGGCCTTGCTTCTCGTCGCCTTGTCATCCCTAGTCGAGAAATGGGAAAATAAGTTCTCTCTGTAATACATGTTAGCACGTTTCGGTTAAGGAGGGGGGGGGGCGAATTCCATCTGCTCCGGCGACTGCGGAATTGGGTTATTGTTTGTGGAATGTGTGCATGACGCAGCTCATCTTCCATTCCTTTTTACCAGAAGTGGTGAAATGCAAGTGGGTGTTGGTACAGTCGCTCAAAAAAGTATCCGAACACTATGGTTGATTAGAGAATTCAGGAAAAATATCTGGAGCGTGTACAGCAACTGTACACGCTCCAGTTACCGTGCACAGCAAACTGGAGCGTGTGCAGTTACTGCACACGCTCCAGTTTGCTGTGAACGGTAACTGCACACGCTGCAGTTTGCTGTGAACGGTAACTGCACACGCTTAATATTTCTGTGAGTGAGCCCACACGATCTAGTATGAAAATAATATGACCACCTACAGTCGCTCAAAAAAGTATCCGAACACTATGGTTGATTACAGAATTCAGAAAAAAATATCTGGCAACGATTTTTTTTAGAAATTAGTGATCTGGCAACCTTCGTGTCAGACACGAAGGTTGCCAGATCACTAATTTATAATAAAAAAAATCGTTGCCAGATATTTTTTTCTGAATTCTGTAATCAACCATAGTGTTCGGATACTTTTTTGAGCGACTGTACATCTTATGTTATATTTCGGAGGTGTTTCTTTTTTGGGGATTGAGTTTTGTGTAGTAGGATTTTTTTCTATGCTGGACGTGTGAGAGATATACCATAGAAAGAGGAGGTATCTTTATAGTTGGATGAATAATGTGACGTAAAAAAATATGTTGGTAAAAAAAAAACACTTTTTTTTTTTTCAAATAGGGGACAAGGAAAGGTCTGTTGGAAGGAAAGGCTTGTTATCCGTTTAGAGTTGTTTGTATAAAAAAGAATAGGAAAGGAAGAGGCGAAATTGAATAAATAGAAAAATGGGAAAAGTTTTGAAATGCTATTACAGATGAGGCGGGATTGGCTCAGTCGGTAGCGGGCCAGGCTCGTAATCTGCAGTTCCCAGGTTCGAGTCCCAGCTGGATCAGCGTTGAGATTTATCTCCTCAAAATTCCCCGCCCTGCCCACGGTCAGTAGGGGACACCGATGGGCTTGGAAAAGCCGCCGTCCGTCGGATGGGACCTTAAGCCGTGGCTCCGTGTCCGGGAGAGCCATACCCTGTGCACGTTAAGGAACACGCTGGATGGCCTTGACGGGAGGCTACCATCTGTCTCCTAACAGCTGTTCCAGTGGATATCCTCCCCGAACCTTCTCTGATCCTTCGGGATCCATGTGGGTGGCCATTTAGCCCATGGTGTGGACAAAAGTGCCGCTCAGAGGTAAAACAACCCAACGTTAAAGAACGCGCTGGATGGCCTTGACGGGAGGCTACCATCTGTCTCCCAACAGCTGTTCCAGTGGGTTGGGTTGTTTTACCTCTGAGCGGCACTTTTTTGCACACCATGGGCTAAATGGCCAGGTCACAAGGACCCTGAAGGCCTAGAGAAGATTGGGAGAGGGGACCCACTGGAACAGCTCTTGGGAGACAGATGGTAGACTCCCGTCAAGGCCATCCAGCGTGTTCTTTAACGTTAGGTTGTTTTACCTCTGAGCGGCACGTTTTTGCACACCATGGGCTAAATGGCCAGATCACAAGGACCCTGAAGGCCCAGAGAAGGTTGGGGAAGGGGACCCACTGGAACAGTTGTTGGGAGACAGATGGTAGCCTCCCGTCAAGGCCATCCAGCGTGTTCTTTAACGTGCACAGGGTATGCCTCTCCCGCACACGGGACCAGGGCTTAACGTCCCATCCGACGGACGGCTGCCTTTTCAAGCCCATCGGTGTCCCCTACTGACCGTGGGCAGGGCGGGAATTTTGCGGAGATAAATCTCAACGCTGACCCAGCTGGGACTCGAACCTGGGAACTACAGATTAAGAGCCTGGCGCGCTACCGACTGAGCCACCCCCGCCCCAGGAGAATTGTGAGTTTAAAGATATTATTAAAGAGAAAAATCCCATATTAAATGAATGAGTGAAGCACTGTAAAGAGGAAACTTTTATAGAAAGTCTACGGGTTGTTTTACCTCTGAACGGCACGTTTTTGCACACTATGGGCTAAATGGCCAGGTCACAAGGACCCCGAAGGCTCAGGAAAGGTTGGGGGAGAGGACCCACAAGAACAACTGTTGGGAGACAGATGGTAGCCTCCCGTCAAGGCCATCCAGCGTGTTCTTTAACGTGCACAGGGCGTGGCTCTACCGCACACGGGGCCACGTCTTAACATCCCATCCCACGGACGGCGGCCTTTCAAGCCTATCGATGTCCCCTACTGACCGTGGGGAGGGCGGGGAATTTTGCGGAGATAAATCTCAACGCTGACCCAGCTGGGACTCGAACCTGGGAACTGCAGTTTACGAGCCTGGCACGCTACCGACCGAGCCAGCCGCGCCCCAGCAAGTCTAGGCAAACATTTAATGAATGAGAAGAGGTTGAAATATTGAACAAGAGCAGAAGTAGGAAACTCTTTAATGAGAAATTCGGAATTTATATATTTATGCAAAACTAGAGTAATGGAGGGGTGGCCTTCGAATAAAAAAAAAAAAGCGAAGTAGGAAGATTAACATTAAAATGGATTATACGAAAAGAACAGAATAAAGGAAACAAAAAACGGTATGACGGTGGGGGAAAAAAATAAAGGTGATTCTGTGCAGGGGGGTAACTTCAGTCGAACATAACCGCCATGCCATCAATTTTCGTGTCTGGAGGGCGAATGGAAGTCCGACCCACCAGGGAGACTGGAGAGGCAGTACTCCCGTGTTCATTACGGATCTTCCGGCGTACTTTCACCCTCAACCGCGATTTACATATTCCATTCAACGGGATTAGCAGCGGGGGTAAGTTCGAAAACGAGAAGATGGTGAAATGGCGGAAATACCGTGCGCGCGCGTGTGTGTGGACCGTCAGCTGTTTGTGTGCTTATTCGAGGTGGGAGTACAGAATTACGGAGGGGGGATGGAGAAGAGAGGGAGGGTATGGTGAAGGAGGGGGGGGGGGCATCGAGGGTCGTGTTTGTTGTGAGTCACTGAACGCTCTGGCGTTTCTCTAGGCAATGCCTAAGACCTGGTAATTGGTTGGTAGCTTTCCTGCCCTGAAGCTGAGGGTGGAGAAGAGTTTGTGTGTGTGTACTGTATGAAAATGTCTTTATCATCAGAGGCTCTATCTTGGTTAGCCTAAGGCGGTAATTTAATGGAGGTTAGGGAATAAATAACAAGGAACTTGTGTTCTTTAGATTAGAGAGAATGTTGAGGGTCTTCCCGGCAGAGAATATCGTGTTGTTGGAGAGCTTAGTGCTACTTACAAGTGGCAAGTGCTGAGAAGTTTCTGGAAAACCATTGTGCTAGGACTTTTCTGTGCGGTGGTTTTCGTTTTATTGGTTGTTTCTAGACGGAAATGGAATATTGTTATTATGATGAAGATGGGCCGAATTATTGCAACAAGTTTTTTTAATTTTTTTGTAGAAGGGTTTTTAGGAATCGCACGCTGTCTTTTTCGCTTTCATCTTGGGAAGATAATGAAGGTTTTTTTTTTTGCTTGCGCAAATGCTTCGTGTCGTCCCATGGCCGAGTGGTTAGCACGCTTGGCTACTGATCTAAGGGGACCTGGGTTCGAGCCCCGGGTTAAGGCATGGATGTTTGTGTTGTTTTCCTGCTGAGGTCCTGCCATCCTCTCAGATCTTCTACTATGGCATATAAACTGACAGGCTCCTGTCAGACCTCTGTGACAAGCAGCTGGTTGAGAGGGTATTTATTTTTATTTATTTACATTGGATCGTGTGAGCTCACAAAAACCTGGATCGTGTGGGCCCACTCACAGAAATATTGAGCGTGTGCAGTTACCGTTCACAGCAAACTGGAGCGTGTGCAGTAACTGCACACGCTCCAGTTTGCTGAGAACGGTAACTGGAGCGTGTACAGTTGCTGTACACGTTCCTGAGGTCCTGCCATCCTCTCAGACCTTCTACTATGGCATATAAACTGACAGGCTCCTGTCAGACCTCTGTGACAAGCAGCTGGTTGAGGGGTATTTATTTATTTTATTATTTAAATCTCAATGCTGGCCCAGCTGGGACTCGAACTTGGGAACTACAGATTACGAGCCTGACGCGCTACCGACTGAGCCACCCCACCCCTCTTTTTAAGTTATCACCACTTCTAAATGTTACCATTTCAAATAGAAAAAACAATTCTAATTTCTATAAATAATTTTATTACTACATTAAAACATATGTACAAGAAACGCATTTTAACAGTCAATAATTTATCCTTCTCGACACATGATAGCTACATATAAACACTATTCACATGATTATTACGAGAAAATACAATTTTTAGAACTAACTGATTTCCTACCCAACATAGGATATACCAACATTCACTGGATTATATAAAAGGCTTATTGCCAAAAAATTAAACTTGATATTGGATACACATCTTCAACACAAATCATAAACACAATTTTTTTAAACTGCTATTATGAAGATTTATAGGTCAGCATTTACATCTGCTGCATACACCTCTTTTATAATATCAAAGGCACATTATATTGAAATGAAAAACTATTTTGAATCAAATGCAATTAAATGAACTCTTATATATATCTATGACTACTATAGAGCTTTGGGTTGGGTTGTTTTACCTCTGAGCGGCACTTTTTTGCACACCATGGGCTAAATGGCCAGGTCACATGACCCCGAAGGCTCAGAGAAGGTTGGGGGAGGGGACCCACTGGAACAAGCTGTTGGGAGACAGATGGTAGCCTCCCGTCAAGGCCATCCAGCGTGTTCTTTAACATACACAGGGTATGGCTCTCCCACACACGGCTTAACGTCCCATCCGACGGACGGCGGTCTTTCCAAGCCCATCGGTGTCCCCTACTGACCGTGGGCAGGGCGGGGAATTTTGCGGAGATAAATCTCAACGCTGATCCAGCTAGGACTCGAACCTGGGAACTACAGATTACGAGCCTGGCGCGCTACCGACTGAGCCGCCCCCAAAAAGAATCAGACTTCAAGGGTGGGGGGTTAAAAGGAATCTGACTTCATGGGTGGGGTAGAAACAATCACACTTCATAGGAGAAGGGGTTCCCATAAAAAGAATCAGACTTAATAGGTGTTCGTGATGTCGAAACGGTTGAGAATCATTGCCTTAATCTGAACTTGTGTGGGTTGGATTGGATTGTTTTACCTCTGAGCGGCACTTTTTTGCACACCATGGGCTAAATGGCCAGGCCACAAGGACCCCGAAGGCTCAGAGAAGGTTGGGGGAGGGGACCCACTGGAACAGCTGTTGGGAGACAGATGGTAGCCTCCCGTCAAGGCCATCCAGCGTGTTCTTTAACGTGCACAGGGTATGGCTCTCCCGCACACGGGGCTACAGCTTAACGTCCCATCCGACGGACGGCGGTCTTTCCAAGCCCATCGGTGTCCTCTACTGACCGTGGGCAGGGCGGGGAATTTTGCTGAGATAAATCTCAACGCTGATCCAGCTGGGACTCGAACCTGGGAACTACAGATTACGAGCCTGGCGCGCTACCGACTGAGCCGCCCCCAAAAAGAATCAGACTTCAAGGGTGGGGGGTTAAAAGGAATCTGACTTCATGGGTGGGGTAGAAACAATCACACTTCATAGGAGAAGGGGTTCCCAAAAAAAGAATCGGACTGAATAGGTGTTCATGATATCGAAACGGTTGAGAATCACTGCCTTAATCTGAACTTGTGTGGGTAATCATCCACGTATATGCATTGATTCAGAAGATCAATTATCCCCCGTCAGTTTCAATTCGTGTAGATTGCGATGGATGCAGTTGTACGAGATCACAGATTAAGTGGCAATGCTAATATCATTTTGTACTCCGAGTGGACTTCTAATGTTAGTCGATTCCTTCTCAGAAGTTCGCTACTTGGCAAATGCTTCAAGTTAGGTGGGGGCTTTATCGGTGTTGACGATTTAGCAGCTTGCACGGACATGCTTTGTGGTTTCAAGTCAGCACAATTTTATGTTTAACGGCATCCGATGTGCGGAATAGCCTGACGAGGCTTAATTACTAAAGTGGGAAATTGCTGACATCTAAGCAAGTGTGTAAACGCATTCTGTGGCTGCAGTAATGTCATGTAATGCGCAATCCGTGTTAGCGACCATATATATATATATCGTCCATTACAAATGCATTAGCTGTTAATAAATCTGCCTTCTAGATTGCAGCTGTCGCCTTTCCAGTTTAATGTTATACTGGTTGCTGATTCATTACTTGACTTATTTCAGCAAAGACATTGCTTTTCTGTTTCTTTCCTTTGAAAGACGTTGGAGTTGACTGGAATTCATCCATTTGCATCCTTTTTTCTGTTTAAAGTGCGATGGGCATTGAATGTGGTGGTCCTTAGTCATTTTTCGCATCAGCTCTAGGATTTCGTATTAAATGGAATCATTCGAGGGTTAACTGGAGAGAAGGAAGTAGTGGCGTCGCAACCCAGCCCCCCACACACTGTGCTTTCCCCCCATGACGTCGCAAGCCACGCCCACTTCCGCCCCCTAATTAATAACCAATTAATAATTAATAGAGGCGTGCCACTTTGGGACCCCCCACTAGTGCTTTCCCCCCTATGACATCGCCGCCCACTTCCTTAGGGGCGGGGGTGGCTCAGTCGGTAGCGCGCCAGACTCGTAATCTGTAGTTCCCAGGTTCGAGTCCCAGCTGGGTCAGCGTTGAGATTTATCTCCGCAAAACTCCCTGCCCTGCCCACGGTCAGTAGGGGGCACCGATGGGCTTGGAAAGGCCGCCGTCCGTCGGATGGGACGTTAAGCCGTGGTACCGTGTGCGGGAGAGCCATACCCTGTGCACGTTAAAGAACATGCTGGATGGCCTTGACGGGAGACTACCATCTGTCTCCCAACAGCCGTTCCAGTGAGTCCCCTCCCCCAACCTTCTCTGAGCCATGTGACCTGGCCATTTAGCCCATGGTGTGCAAAAAAGTGCCGCTCAGAGGTAAAACAACCCAACTTCCAACCACGCCCCCTAATTAATAATCAATTAATAAATAATTCATAATTAATTAAAAATTAATTATTAATTTATTTTTAATAACTAATTAATAATAATTATTAATTATAATGATTAATAATTATTTAATAACTAATTAATAATTAATTAAATTAATAATTAATAGTGGAGTGCCACTTTGGGACCCCCACTAGTGCTTTCCCCCTATGACGTCGCCGCCCACTTCCGACCACGCCCCCTAATTAATAATCAATCAATAACTAATCTTTAATTAATTATTCATTAGTTATTGATAATAAATTTTTAAATTTATTATTAATTAGTTATTAATAATTAATTATTGATTAGTTATTAATTGATTATTAATTAGGGGGCGTGGCCGGAAGCGGGCGGTGACGTCATAGGGGGAAAGCACTAGTGGGGGGTCCCAAAGTGGCACGCCACTACTGAAGGATAGCTAGACGTATACTTTTCATACTTAGATGCGTTTAATGCTGGTGTTAGTATTATGGCTTGCAAAGAAAGAAATTGTTGTTGAAGAGATTCAAGAATTGACTTGTGATGCTCTTTTGGGTGTAAAGTGTTTATTAATTCGTAAAGTTCAAAGCATCTGCCAATGAAATATCAATGTATAAAATTTACAGCTTTATTCAATTTTATTATCTTTTATGATTAAAGCTCTATTATATGTTGCTTATTTTGGAAAACTGGAGGATTTAATAGAAATATGTGGTTCAATGACAAAGGCAAAATAATTTGATTAAAATTTGAAGGTGGAATTCTTCCAATACTTCTTCAGTTTGGAAGTTTTTTCTGTTTTTAACAGCGGAATTTTTTAGTTTCTTCGGCAAGGAAAAAAGTTTCCTTAGGCTGGAATTTTTGCTTGTTTTTTTTTCACAGCTGGAATTTTGCTTTAGTTTCTTTTAGTTGGAATTAATTTTTATTTTCAATGTCCGAATTTTTATTTTTTTTTTCAGATGCAGTTTTATTGCTCTTTTTCAGCTGCAATTTTATTTCACTTTCTAAGCTGCAACTTTATTTCACTTTTTAAGCTGCAATTTTTTTTTCACTTTCTAAGCTGCAATATTATTTCACTTTTCAAGCTGCAACTTTATTTCACTTTTTAAGCTGCAATTATTTCACTTTTTCAAGCTGCAACTTTATTTCACTTTTTAAGCTGCAACTTTATTTCACTTTTTAAGCTGCAATCATTTCACTTTTTCAAGCTGCAACTTTATTTCACTTTTTAAGCTGCAACTTTGTTTCCCTTTTAAGCTAAATTTTATTTCACTTTTTAAGCTGCGACTTTATTTCACCTTTTCAAGCTGCAATTTTATTTCACTTTTTCAAGCTGCAACTTTATTTCACTTTTTAAGCTGCAATTATTTCACTTTTTCAAGCTGCAACTTTATTTCACTTTTTAAGCTGCAACTTTATTTCACCTTTTCAAGCTGCAATTTTATTTCACTTTTTCCAGCTGCAACTTTATTTCACTTTTTCAAGCTGCAATTTTATTTCACTTTTTAAGCTGCAACTTTGTTTCCCTTTTAAGCTAAATTTTATTTCACTTTTTAAGCTGCGACTTTATTTCACCTTTTCAAGCTGCAATTTTATTTCACTTTTTCAAGCTGCAACTTTATTTCACTTTTTAAGCTGCAATTATTTCACTTTTTCAAGCTGCAACTTTATTTCACTTTTTAAGCTGCAACTTTATTTCACCTTTTCAAGCTGCAATTTTATTTCACTTTTTCCAGCTGCAACTTTATTTCACTTTTTCAAGCTGCAATTTTATTTCACTTTTTAAGCTGCAACTTTGTTTCCCTTTTAAGCTAAATTTTGTTTCACTTTTTAAGCTGCAACTTTATTTCACCTTTTCAAGCTGCAATTTTATTTTACTTTTTCAAGCTTCAACTTTATTTCACTTTTTGAAGCTGCAACTTTATTTCACTTTTTCAAGCTGCAACTTTATTTCACTTTTTAAGCTGCAATTATTTCACTTTTTCAAGCTGCAACTTTATTTCACTTTTTAAGCTGCAATCATTTCACTTTTTCAAGCTGCAACTTTATTTCACTTTTTAAGCTGCAACTTTGTTTCCCTTTTAAGCTAAATTTTATTTCACTTTTTAAGCTGCGACTTTATTTCACCTTTTCAAGCTGCAATTTTATTTCACTTTTTCAAGCTGCAACTTTATTTCACTTTTTAAGCTGCAATTATTTCACTTTTTCAAGCTGCAACTTTATTTCACTTTTAAGCTGCAATTATTTCACTTTTTCAAGCTGCAACTTTATTTCACTTTTTAAGCTGCAACTTTATTTCACCTTTTCAAGCTGCAATTTTATTTCACTTTTTCCAGCTGCAACTTTATTTCACTTTTTCAAGCTGCAACTTTATTTCACTTTTTAAGCTGCAACTTTGTTTCCCTTTTAAGCTAAATTTTATTTCACTTTTTAAGCTGCAACTTTATTTCACCTTTTCAAGCTGCAATTTTATTTCACTTTTTCCAGCTGCAACTTTATTTCACTTTTTCAAGCTGCAATTTTATTTTACTTTTTAAGCTGCAACTTTGTTTCCCTTTTAAGCTAAATTTTATTTCACTTTTTCAAGCTGCAACTTTATTTCACTTTTTAAGCTGCAACTTTATTTCACCTTTTCAAGCTGCAATTTTATTTCACTTTTTCCAGCTGCAACTTTATTTCACTTTTTCAAGCTGCAACTTTATTTCACTTTTTAAGCTGCAACTTTGTTTCCCTTTTAAGCTAAATTTTATTTCACTTTTTAAGCTGCAACTTTATTTCACCTTTTCAAGCTGCAATTTTATTTCACTTTTTCCAGCTGCAACTTTATTTCACCTTTTCAAGCTGCAATTTTATTTTACTTTTTCAAGCTTCAACTTTATTTCACTTTTTGAAGCTGCAACTTTATTTCACTTTTTCAAGCTGCAACTTTATTTCACTTTTCAAGCTGCAACTTTATTTCACCTTTTCAAGCTGCAATTTCATTTCATTTTTTCAAGCTGCAACTTTATTTCACTTTTTAAAGCTGCAATTTTATTTCACTTTTTAAGCTGCAGTATCATTTCAGACTTTTATTTGCAGCAGTAATTTTATTTCATTTTAGCTGTAATTTATTTTATTTTGACTTCAATTTTATTTCACTTTTTTTCCTCAGATGCAAATTTATTTCATCTTTTTTTCCAGCAGCAATTATATTTAGGTTTTTTTTTCCTACCTCCAATTTTATTCCTTTTTTTCTAGCTGCAATTTTATTTTCCAGCTGCAATTATATGTAACATTTTACTTTCTAGCTTATTTTATTTTATTCTAACATTTACATTTTAGTTGCAATTTAGATATAATTTTATTCATGGCAAAAATTCCTTCAACAGAAATTTTCACAGCCGAAATTTTTTTCAAGATTTTCAGCTGCAATTTTATTTCAGGTTTTTGAGCTACATTTTTATTTTACCTTTTCAGCTGCAATTTTATTTCAGTTCCTTCAGCAGTAATGTATTTTTCGTTTCCTGTCACTCTCCTTCTCAAAGGATGCGGAAGGTCATCTTAAAGATCATCTTTCCCTTTCCATATACCACCTTATTCATCACCATTGGGGTGGCGGGGGTGGCTCAGTCGGTAGCGCGCCAGGCTCGTAATCTGTAGTTCCCAGGTTCGAGTCCCAGTTGGGTCAGCGTTGAGATTTATCTCCGCAAAATTCCCCGCCCTGCCCACGGTCAGTAGGGGACACCGATGGACTTGGAAAGGCCGCCGTCCGTCGGATGGGACGTTAAGCCGTGGCCCCGTGTGCGGGAGAGCCATACCCTGTGCACGTTAAAGAACACGCTGGATGGCCTTGACGGGAGGCTATCATCTGTTTCCCAACAGCTGTTCCAGTGGGTCCCCTCCCCCAACCTTCTCTGAGCCTTCGGGGTCCATGTGACCTGGCCATTTAGCCCATGGTGTGCAAAAAAGTGCCGCTCAGAGGTAAAACAACCCACTTTACTAATATGTGCACTGATATTTATTTATTCGACGGAACAAAATTATTGGTTACACCCCTTCGTTCTTCTTTTCCTCTTTTGTTTTTTTTTTTCTTCTTCTTTGGGGACGGGGGTGGCTCAGTCGGTAGCGCGTCAGGCTCGTAATCTGTAGTTCCCAGGTTCGAGTCCCAGCTGGGTCAGCGTTGAGATTTATCTCCGCAAAATTCCCCGCCCTCCCCACGGTCAGTAGGGGACACCGATGGGCTTGGAAAAGCCACCGTCCGTCGGATAGGACGTTAAGCCGTGGCCCCGTATGCGGGAGAGCCATACCCTGTGCACGTTAAAGAACACGCTGGATGGCCTTGACGGGAGGCTACCATCTGTCTCCCAACAGCTGTTCCAGTGGGTCCCCTTCCCCAACCTTCTCTGAGCCTTCGGGGTCCATGTGACCTGGCCATTTAGCCCATGGTGTGCAAAAAAGTGCCGCTCAGAGGTAAAACAACCCAACGTTAAAGAACACGCTGGATGGCCTTGACGGGAGGCTACCATCTGTCTCCCAACAGCTGTTCCAGTGGGTCCCCTTCCCCAACCTTCTCTGAGCCTTCGGGGTCCAAGTGACCTAGCCATTTAGCCCATTGTGTGCAAAAAAGTGCCGCTCAGAGGTAAAACAACCAACCAACCAAAATTTTTTTCTTCTTTACGAAAATATGTGTAATATTTTTATTGTTTGCATAAACGTCTAAACCTTATCATGTGTGCGACTTCGCCGTGCATTTAACTTCTTTTATTTGACATGTGAAATAGCAAAGGAGTTTCTGGGTTTGTTTGTTTTTTTCACTTTGCCCCGTTCGTGCAGTTGGTATGTAATTAATCGTGAAATGAAATCATTCTGTGCTAGAATGTGTAGCTGATGTGCTTTTTGAGGAAAACAATTATGAAGAGGGAGATAGTTGTAACCTTTTGTTGTCTTCAGTGTGGTAATTAATTTCAGCGAATGGCGTCCTTTTTTAGTTTCATCTTCGGATATATAGTTCTCTAAATAACAATTGATTTCGTTCTAAATCATTAAAAAGAGCGAAACAGTAATTAATTCATGTTTTGCTATTCGTCAATAATAGTCAGAAAACTTTTTTTTTGTGAGATGTGCTCTTGTTTTAAAATACACCGTTGAGGTTTCTGCAGAAATATCATATACTAAAGAAAGGGCTGTTATAGGATCGGATTTTGAAGGGGGAAGAACATATCCCCCCTCCCTGAGGGGTGGGGGTGGCTCAGTCGGTAGCGCGCCAGGCTCGTAATCTGTAGTTCCCAGGTTCGAGTCCCAGGTGGGTCAGCGTTGAGATTTATCTCCGCAAAATTCCTCGCCCTACCCACGGTCAGTAAGGGACACCGATGGGTTTGGAAAGGCCGCCGTCCGTCGGATGGGACGTTAAGCCGTGGCCCCGTATGCGGGAGAGCCATACCCTGTGCACGTTAAAGAACACGCTGGATGGCCTTGACGGGAGGCTACCATCTGTCTCCCAACAGCTATTCCAGTGGGTCCCCTCCCCCAACATTCTCTGAGCCTTCGGGGTCCATATGACCTGGCCATTTAGCCCATGATGTGCAAAAAAGTGCCGCTCAGAGGTAAAAGAACCCAACCCAAATAGGATCGGATCTTGAAGGGGGAAGAATATATCCCCCCTCCCTGAGGGGTGGGGTGGCTCAGTCGGTAGCGCGCCAGGCTCGTAATCTGTAGTTCCCAGGTTCGAGTCCCGGCTGGGTCAGCGTTGAGATTTATATCCGCAAAACTCCCCGCCCTACCCACGGTCAGTAGGGGACACCGATGGGCTTGGAAAGGCCGCCGTCCGTCGGATGGGACGTTAAGCCGTGGCGCCGTGTGCGGGAGAGCCATACCCTGTGCACGTTAAAGAACACGCTGAATGGCCTTGACGGGAGGCTACCATCTGTCTCCTAACAGCTGTTCCAGTGGGTCCTCTCCCCCAACCTTCTCTGAGCCTTCGGGGTCCATATGACCTGGCCATTTAGCCCATGGTGTGCAAAAAAGTGCCGCTCAGAGGTAAAAGAACCCAACCCAAATAGGATCGGATCTTGAAGGGGGAAGAACATATCCCCCCCCCTCCCTGAGAATGCTAGCCAGAGTAATGGGGACAAAAATTTTTAAACTTGTGCAAGCCCGTCATCATCAAAGGTATTGAACCAGTAAGTTGGTCTGTAGAGTCATCTGTTTGTGAAAAATTCAAATTCTGTTGAATAAAATGCATTTTATTTTTCCAAATTGTTGGGGGGGGGGGGGGGTCAGTTGCCAGGCTCGTAATCTGCAATTCCCTGGTTCGAGTCCCAGCTGGATCAGCGTTGAGATTTATCTCCTCAAAATTTCCCGCCCTGCCCACGGTCAGTAGGGGACACCGATGGGCTTGGAAAGGCCGCTGTCCGTCGGATGGGACGTTAAGCCGTGGCCCCGTGTGCGGGAGAGCCATACCCTGTGCACGTTAAAGAACACGCTGGATGGCCTTGACGGGAGGCTACCAACTGTCTCCCAACAGCTGTTCCAGAAGGTCCCCTCCCCCAACCTTCTCTGAGCCTTCGGGGTCCTTGTGACCTGGCCATTTAGCCCATGGTGTGCAAAAAAGTGCCGCTCAGAGGTTAAAGAACCCAACGTTAAAGAACACGCTGGATGGCCTTGACGGGAGGCTACCATCTGTCTCCCAACAGTTGTTCCAGTGGTTCCCCTCCCCCAACCTTCTCTGAGCCTTCGGGGTCCTTGTGACCTGGCCATTTAGCCCATGGTGTGCAAAAAACTGCTGCTTAGAGGTAAAACAACCCAACGTTAAAGAACACGCTGGATGGCCTTGACGGGAGGCTACCATATGTCTCCCAATAGCTCTTCCAGTGTGTCCCTTCCCCCAACCTTCTCTGAACCTTCGTGGTCTATGTGACCTGGCCATTTAGCCCATGTGTGCACAAAAGTGTCGCTCAGAGGTAAAACAACCCAACCCTCGGTCCGTAGGGGACACCGATGGGCTTGAAAAGGCCGCCGTCCGTCGGATGGGATGTTAAGCCATGGCTCCGTCTATGGTAGAGCCATACCCTGTGCACGTTAAAGAACACACTGGATGTCCTTGACTGGGATGGGCCCTCCCCCAACCTTCTCCGAGCCATCGGGGTGCTTGTGACCTGGCCATTTAGCCCATTGCGTGTAAAAAAAGGTGCAGCTCAGAGGTAAAACAACCCAAAACCCTCGGGGTCCTTGTGACCTGCCCATTTAGCCCATTGTGTGTAAAAAAAAGGTTCATATGAGAGATAAAACAACCCACATTTAATACGTTTCAACGTTAAGAAAGGAACATAAACAAAAGCGATAAACTTATACTGCTCACCTTTTTTTTTTTCACAAAGTCTATATTTTGAAATTATAGGCTTTTTAGTAGTTTGTTTATTGAAATTAACTGTAATCACTTTTTTTTTTCTTTTCTGGTGGAATAAACAATTATTATTAAGAAATAATGAATTTACAATCTCAATTTTTTCACTCAAGAATGTATGGAAGACAAAAAAACTAAATAGCCCCTAGACTCGACAAAAAAAAAAATTATTCTTTACTGCTGAAGTTTTTTACCCTTCTTATTTTTTTTGCAATCGCAGCTTATAATCAAAAGTGCGTCACTCTTGGTATTTGTTGAGAGACTAATTTGTTCTTCCACAGTCATAAAAAAGAATTATCTTAAATATACCATAAGAAAAAAAAAAAGATTTCCAAAAAGAATGCGTTCGTTTTCTCACTAACACCGTGTTAATTAAAATTCAAGTTCGTTTCTTTTTTTCTGCCCCTCCCCCCCCGCCACCCACTTCGTTGTTTTGAAAACCGTGACGAATCCTTAGATAATGCTTTCTTTTTTCCGTTGTTATTATTGTTATTTGCTTCTGAAGGATTAATACTCCTTACACTTCATTCGTGCACGTAATTTGAAGTTAATAAGAATGGCTTTCTAATTTCAAAAATGGAACGACGCACTTCCGAAAAATGAAACTTGGGGGAAGTTGAGGGGGGAGGGAGTGTCTTTGGAAGGGCGTAATAATCTCGAAACAATTTATGTAGTTGAGCTTCGCGGCATTAGGACGTAAAGGGGAGGATTAATGCTATAAATCAAATTTTACTGAAAATTCTCGTGACTTCGCGAAGGGTAAGTCTTCGTCACGTCGTTAACGTTTGTGACAAATGCCACAAATCAGTCTGACATTTAATTAACATTTCGCTTCACAAAATCTTCACGGTTCGCTAAGCGATTGCGTTAAGAAGTCAGTTTATTTATAGAGAGAGCTGCGAATGCAATGTTTCCGTGTTAATGATCTTTATTTATTCATTTTTTTTATTTCGGGTTGGGTTGTTTTACCTCTGAGCGGCACTTTTTTGCACATTATGGGCTAAATGGCGAAGTCACAAGGACCCCGAAGGCTCAGAGAAGGTTGGGGGAGGGGACCCACTGGAACAGCTGTTGGGAGACAGATGGTAGCCTCCCGTCAAGGCCATCCAGCGTGTTCTTTAACGTTGGGTTGTTTTACCTCTGAGCGGCATTTTTTTGCACACCATGGGCTAAATGGCCAGGTCACATGGACCCCGAAGGCTCAGAGAAGGTTGGGGAAGGGGACCCACTGGAACAGCTGTTGGGAGACAGATGGTAGCCTCCCGTCAAGGCCATCCAGCGTGTTCTTTAACGTGCACAGGGTATGGCTCTCCCGCACACGGCGCCACGGCTTAACATCCCATCCGACGGACGGTGGCCTTTCCAAGGCAATCGCTGTCCCCTACTGACCGAGGGCAGGGCGGGGAATTTTGCGGAGATAAATCTCAACTCTGACTCAGCTGGGACTCGAACCTGGGAACTACAGATTACGAGCCTGGCGCGCTACCGACTGAGCCACCCCCGCCCCTTATTATTTCGGTGCAATGTTTCCGTGTTAATGATCTTTATTTATTAATTTTTTTTATTATTTCGGTGACTTTTGTGTCGAGTGTTTTTCCCCCCCGTCTGATTATTTCGTTTTCGTGTTTGACAAGAGTATATTCTCGTCGCTTCGTTTAATGGGTTCTTTGATTCTTTCAATATAAAAAAAACAAACCAATAAGAATTAAACTAATGGCGCAGACAGTGGCAACTTACAGCCTAGGCCGAGAAAGCTATAGCCTAAGGTGCTGGTGGTTCAGTCGGGTTCAAACTATGCCTAAAACTCCCCACCCTGCCTGGGGCGGGGGTGGCTCAGTCGGTAGCGCGCCAGGCTCGTAATCTGCAGTTCCCAGGTTCGAGTCCCAGCTGGGTCAGCGTTGAGACTCGATGGGGTTGTAAAGGTCGTCATCCATCGGTTGGGACGTTAAGCCGTGGTCCCGTGTGCGGGAGAGCCATACCCTGTGCACGTTAAAGAACACGCTGGATGGCCTTGACGGGAGGCTACCATCTGTCTCCCAACCGCTGTTCCAGTGGGTCCCATACCCTAACCTTCTCTGAGCCTCCGGGGTCCATGTGACCTGGCCATTTAGCCCATGGTGTGCAAAAAAGTGCCGCTCAGAGGTAAAACAACCCAACGTTAAAGAACACGCTGGATGGCCTTGACGGGAGGCTACCATCTGTCTCCCAACAGCCGTTCCAATGGGTACCCTCCCCCAACCTACTGTGAGTCTTCGGGGTCCCTGTGGCCTAGCCATTTAGCCCATGGTGTGCAAAAAAGTGCCGCTCAGAAGCAAAACAACCCAACGTTAAACTGTGGTCCAGTGTGCGGTAGAACCATATACCCTGTGTACATTAAAGAATACGCTGGAAGGCTTGACGTGAAGCTACCATCTGGCCCCTAATAGCTGTCAAGTGGATCCCCTATACCCAATATTCTCTGAATCCTTAGGGGTCCTTGTGACCTGGCCATTATGTGTAAACCAACTCCTGAACAATATATACTGTACCTTAGCCAAATATTTTGAAAAAAGAGAACACATTTCACTAACAAAATTGTGATTTCTGGAATATATAAAAAGAATAATACAAAATGATCTATAATTAAAGAATGGGCTTAAGTCAGCTGCCACGATGAACGTCAGTGATTTAATAGCAAATGCAAAATATGACGTGGGAAAAACAAAAAATATAGGAAGAGTTGGGTTGTTTTACCTCTGAGCGGCACTTTTTTGCACAACATGGGCTAAATGGCCAGATCACAAGTTCCCCGAAGGCTCAGAGACGGTTGGGGGAGGGGACCCACTGGAACAGCTGTTGGGAGACAGATGGTAGCCTCCCGTCAAGGCCATCCAGCGTGTTCTTTAACGTTAGGTTGTTTTACCTCTGAGCGGCACTTTTTTGCATACCATGGGCTAAATGGCCAGGTCACATGGACCCCGAAGGCTCAGGGAAGGTTGGGGGAGGGGACCCACTGGAACAACTGTTGGGAGACAGATGGTAGCCTCCCGTGAAGGCCATCCAGCGTGTTTTTTAACGTTGGGTTATTTTACCTCTGAGCGGCACTTTTTTGCACACCATGGGCTAAATTGCCAGATCACAAGGACCCCGAAGGCTCAGGGAAGGTTGGGGGAGGGGACCCACTGGAACAACTGTTGGGAGACAGATGGTAGCCTCCCGTGAAGGCCATCCAGCGTGTTCTTTAACGTTGGGTTATTTTACCTCTGAGCGGCACTTTTTTGCACACCGTGGGCTAAATTGCCAGATCACAAGGACCCCGAAGGCTCAGGGAAGGTTGGGGGAGGGGACCCACTGGAACAGCTGTTGGGAGACAGATGGTAGCCTCCCGTCAAGCCCATCCAGCGTGTACTTTAACGTTGGGTTGTTTTACCTCTGAGCGGCACTTTTTTGCACACCATGGGCTAAATGGTCAGATCACAAGCACCTCGAAGGCTCGGGGAAGGTTGGGGGAGGGGACCCACTGGAACAGCTGTTGGGAGATAGATGGTAGTCTCCCGTCAAGGCCATCCAGCGTGTTCTTTAACGTTGGGTTGTTTTACCTCTGAGCGGCACTTTTTTGCACACCATGGGCTAAATGGCCAGATCACAAGGACCGCGAAGGCTCAGGGAAGGTTGGGGGAGGGGACCCACTGGAACAGCTGTTGGGAGACAGATGGTAGTCTCCCGTGAAGGCCATCCAGCATGTTCTTTAACGTTGGGTTGTTTTACCTCTGAGCGGCACTTTTTTGCACACCATGGGCTAAATGGCCAGATCACAAGGACCGCGAAGGCTCAGGGAAGGTTGGGGGAGGGGACCCACTGGAACAGCTGTTGGGAGACAGATGGTAGCCTCCCGTCAAGGCCATCCAGCGTGTTCTTTAACGTTGGGTTGTTTTACCTCTGAGCGGCACTTTTTTGCACACCATGGGCTAAATGGCCAGATCACAAGGACCCCGAAGGCTCGGGGAAGGTTGGGGGAGGGGACCCACTGGAACAGCTGTTGGGAGACAGATGGTGACCTCCCGTGAAGGCCATCTAGCGTGTTCTTTAACGTTGGATTGTTTTACCTCTGAGCGGCACTTTCTTGCACACCATGGGCTAAATGGCCAGGTCACATGGACCCCGAAGGCTCAGAGAAGGTTGGGTGAGGGGACCCACTGGAACAGCTGTTGGGAGACAGATGGTAGCCTCCCGTCAAAGCCATCCAGCGTGTTCTTTAACGTGCACAGGGTATGGCTCTCCCGCACACGGGGCCACGTCTTAACGTCCCATCCGACGGACGGCGGATTTTCCAAGCCCATCGGTGTCCCCTACTGACCGTCGGCAGGGCGGAGAAATTTTGCGGAGATGAATCTCAACGCTGACCCAGCTGGGACTCGAACCTGGGAACTACAGATTACGAGCCTGGCGCGCTACCGACTGAGCCACCCCCGCCCCATAATATAGGAAGAAGGAGGAAAAAGAACTGCTAAGTTAAATGTCTGGGATTACACATATTAACCATTCCCTAGTGTAACGCTTCTCTGATGATAAATGTTACAACCTAAAACCATTAGTGCGTGTGACAAATGTTCGCAGATGGTGACATTTAATTACTGGCGTAATCTTAAACTCGTCCCTGCTGTTACCGAGAGGGTCGTACGAGGTTGATGGTTGACTACGGATACATAAATATGCTCCGTGCGGTACCTACATGGATGACTGGTTGTGGTGCACCACACGCGACGGTTGGCTCTCCTGCATCACGATGGGTATTGAAACATAAATCTCATTCTGATGTGATGAGGACTTGTTATATGTTTTGCTCTCTTCTAGATAAATAGATGAGGCGAAATTTGTGATTTTTATCTGCGGTCGTTTGTTCTCAAATATTTTTTCTCTAGCCAAATGTTAATACAGGATTTTTTTTGTGTGTCTTGTGGTTGTGCGACAAGAGTGATGGTTGTAACCTCGTTGCACGGGAAGTTCTCAATTTACGAACGTGGTGGTGGGGGGGAGGGGGGTTGTCTGACCTAGGAGCACGCCATTCTCGTAATCTGCATTTCGCAAGTTCGAGTCCCAATTTGTACACCAACGCTGAGATTTATTTCCTAGGACGTCTACCCTGTCTTTGGGGGGCGGGGGTGGCTCAGTCGGTAGCGCGCCAGGCTCGTAATCTGTAGTTCCCAGGTTCGAGTCCCAGCTGGGTCAGCGTAGAGATTTATCTCCGCAAAACTCCCCGCCCTGCATACGGTCAGTAGGGGACACCGATGGGCTTAGAAAGACCGCCGTCCGTCGGATGGAACGTTAAGCCGTGGCCCCGTGTGTGCGAGAGCCATACCCTGTGCACGTTAAAGAACACGCTGGATGGCCTTGACGGGAGGCTACCATCTGTCTCCCAATATCTATTCCAGTGGGTCCCCTTCCCCAACCTTTTCTGAGCCTTCGTGGTCCTTGTGACCTGGCCATTTAGCCCATGGTGTGCAGAAAAGTACCGCTCAGAGGTAAAACAATCCAACGTTAAAGAACACGCTGGATGGCCTTGACGGGAGGCTAACATCTGTCTCCCAACATCTATTCCAGTGGGTCCCCTCCCCCAACCTTCTCTGAGCCTTCGGGGTCCTTGTGACCTGGCCATTTACCCCATGGTGTGCAAAAAAGTGCCGCTCAGAGGTAAAACAACCCAACGTTAAAGAACACGCTGGATGGCCTTGACGGGAGGCTACCATCTGTCTCCCAACAGCTGTTCCAGTGGGTCCCCTCCCCCAACCTTCTCTGAGCCTTCGGGGTCCATGTGACCTGGCCATTTAGACCATGGTATGCAAAAAAGTGCCGCTCAGAGGCAAAACAACCGAACCAATGGTAATCAACCACACAGTTGCTTCCATTATTACCATCAGTTTCGTCCCTTTCTCGCATCTTGCAAACTGAAGAATTGAACATATGCCCTTAAAAATTGATTCGCTATCCCTGATTCCTATTCGTTTACTACCGCTGCTGATAATCAATGTCTCCTCTTGAATCAGAGGGAAATCCCTTTTAATTGTATGCCAACTGCACCTGCCACGCGGGGAACATCACCAGCACCGGAGTCTCGCAGATGCGTGAAGAGATTTGCAATCTCTGCTTTGGCATTTGTGCACTCTTTCGAACCAATGACTTTATGCGTTGACATATGATTTGCATGATGTTCGGCAGAGTTCTGTCTGTGACGTTGAAGGACACGCTGCATAGTCTTGATGAGAGGATTCCATCTGTTTGATTTTATCAACAATCCAGGGTTGGGTTGTTTTACATCTGAGCGGCACTTTTTTGCACCATGGGCTAAATGGCCAGGTCACACGGACCCCGAAAGCTCAGAGAAGGTTGGGGGAGGGGACCCACTGGAACGGCTGTTGAGAGACAGATGGTAGCCTCCCATTCAGCCCATCCAGCGATTTCTTTAACGTTGGGTTTTTTTACCTCTGATTGGCACTTTTTTGCACACCATGGGCTAAATTTTGGCACACCATGGGTCAGGTCACATGGACCCCGAAGGCTCAGAGAAGGTTGGGGGAGGGGACCCTCTGGAACAGCTGTTGGGAGACAGGTGGTAGCCTCCCGTCAAGGCCATCTAGCGTATTCTTTAAGGTGCACAGGGTATGGCTCTCCCGCACACGGGGCCACGGCTTAACGTCCCATCCGACTGACGGCGGCCTTTCCAAGCCCATCGGTGTCCTTTACTGACCGTGGGCAGGGCGAGAAATTTTGCGGAGATAAATCTCAACGCTGACCCAGCTGGGACTCGAACCTGGGAACTGCAGATTACGAGCCTGGCGCGCTACCTACTGAACCACCCCCGCCCCTAACAATCCCGGTAAATGGATTAGTTTCTCAACTCTCAGCCTTGAGGGTTCTTGTGACTTGGCCCCTTATAAATTACTGCATATATATTTATTCAATTGATAAAACGTAGAAGTTCTCTAATAATTTGATAAGTACTCTTAGCATTTGTTGCAGCTGTTTATAAGTTACCGTTCTAGTTTGAACAGTGGTACGTGTTTGCTCAGACGGTAGCGTGCCAGGCTCGTAATCTGTAGTTCCCAGGTGGGTCAGCGTTGAGATTTCTCTCCGCAAAATTCCCCGCCCTGTCCACGGTCAGTAGGGGACACCAATGGAGTTGGAAAGGCCGCCGTCCGTCGGATGGGACGTTAAGCCGTGGCCCCGTGGGCGGGAGAGCTATACCCTGTGCAAGTTAAAGAACACGCTGGATGGCCTTGACGGGAGGCTACCATCTATCTCCCAACAGCTGTTCCAGTGGGTCTCCTCCCCCAACCTTCTCTGAACCTTCGCGGTCCTTGTGACCTGGCCATTTAGCCCATGGTGTGCAAAAAAGTGCCGCTCAGAGGTAAAACAACCCAACGTTAAAGAATACACCGGATGACCTTGACGGGAGGCTACCATCTGTCTCCCAACAGCTGTTCCAGTGGGTCCTCTTCCCCAACCTTCTCTGAGCCTTCGGGGTCCTTGTGACCTGGCCATTTAGCCCATGGTGTGCAAAAAAGTGCCGCTCAGAGGTAAAACAACCCAACCCTTAATAAAAAATCTACCAACTAAATATGTAAAAAAACTATTAAAATAATTTAATTATTTCTGGACTAGTAATACATATCCAACCATATGGCTAGAAAATTTTATGATTTTTATAAAAAAAATCTAACAAACCATATGACATGTTGGAATCATATCGACCGATTTGTTTAAGCTCAAATTTATTTAAATTATTTGAAAAGATGATTTTAAATAGATTGAACTGGTTTTTTGAACACAACAAAAATTTTCACAAAAATATCTTAGGTGGTCGACCTGGAAGTTCAACCAAGGATCTTATAAATCTAATATCTGATGCAGAATTTGCGATAAAAAATAAAATATTTTTAGTGCTTGTGATTATTGATCTTGAGAAAGCCTTTGACTCATTAGACCATAACTCATTATTATATAAAATCAGGAAATTGAAATTATGAGGAAATATTTATAACTTTCTTTGACATTTTATTCTCAATAGATCTTATAAGGTAAAATTAGGATTGGGTTGGGTTGTTTTACCTCTGAGCGGCACTTTTTTGCACACCATGGGCTAAATGGCCAGGTCACAGGGACCCCGAAGGCTCAGAGAAGGTTGGGGGAGGGGATCCACTGGAACAGCTGTTGGGAGACAGATGGTAGCCTCCCGTCAAGGCCATCCAGCGTGTTCTTTAACGTTGGATTGTTTTACCTCTGAGCGGCACTTTTTTGCACACCATGGGCTAAATGGCCAGGTCACAGGGACCCCGAAGGCTCAGAGAAGGTTGGGGGAGGGGACCCACTGGAACAGCTGTTGGGAGACAGATGTTAGCCTCCCGTCAAGGCCATCCAGCGTGTTCTTTAACGTTGGGTTGTTTTACCTCTGAGCGGCACTTTTTTGCACACCATGGGCTAAATGGCCAGGTCACAAGGACCTCGAAGTGTCAGAGAAGGTTGGGGGAGGAGGGGACCCACTGGAACAGCTGTTGAGAGACAGATGGTAGCCTCCCGTCAAGGCCATCCAGCGTGTTCTTTAACGTGCACAGGGTATGGTTCTCCCGCACACGGAGCCACGACTTAACGTCTCATCCGACGGACGGAGGCCTTTCCAAGCCCATTGGTGTCCCCTACTGACCGTGGGCAGGGTGGGGAATTTTGCGGAGATAAATCTCAACGCTGACCCAGCTGGGACTCTAACCTGGGAACTACAGATTACGAGCCTGGCTCGCTACCGACTGAGCCACCCTCGCCCCTTAAATTAGGAAATCATGTTTCTACTTCATATAAATTACTCAATGGAGTAGTACAAGTGGATATTTTATCCCCGTCCCTCTTAACTTATATTTAAATGACATACAAGAAATATTTAAACCTGAAATAAAATTTGGAACATATGCAGATGATTTAATATTCTGGACATTTCATAAAAATATAGAAGTGACACAACATAGAATACAAGATACAATCAAAAAAGTTAACAATTACTGGGAAAGCTGGAATTTAAAAATTTCAAATGAAAAAAACTGTCATATCATACTTTCACATTAGCAAAAAGCTACCAGAAGACTTTATAATCAAAATGAATGATAAAAATTTAAATATTGTAAATCACTTTAAATATTTTAGGAGTACATTTTGACTCAAAATTGATCTGGAATAAATTTATAATAGAAGCTAAAAATAAAGCAAACAAACTTTATCATTTTCTAAGATTTCTGGGCAACTCAAAATGGGGATGTAATTAAAAAAAACTTATTGTTATTATATAATTCAATTATTTTACCTAAATTTACCTATGGAATAGAATTGATATATCATTTATCAAGAAGAAATTATACAGCATTAGAAAATATACAACTAAAAATATTAAAATTTTGTTTAGGACTATTACAATGTACAATTAGATTAAACATATATGCAGAAACATCAATACCTCCTTTGGAAATTAAAAAAAAGATATCTATTGCATAATCTTTTATTTAGAATTGTGTTAAAAAAAACAATGATCATCCAATTATTGATAAAATAACTGAAAATTTTAATGATAATATTGTTACGACAGAAGAATCTGGCAACCGAAAGCAAAGTTTCAGCCAACGAAGAACGTTGGGAGAATTTGGAGAAGAAGAGTGGAGCGTTAACGGTCATTTTGTATTGTAACGGTTGTTGTGTTGTAACGGTCGGTGAGTTCGAAAATGGACGGTGAGCTGTTCTGAGACAGTGCGCGTAAGTATCAAGAAGTAACTTGATGTGTTGTGTATACGCGGAAGGATAAAAGTGGGATCTTTTATCGTTAAGTATCAAGAAGTAACTTGATGTGTTGTGTATACGCGGAAGTATAAAAGTGGGAACTTTTATGGCTAACTTCGAATGTCTACACGGACTGTCTTTTTGTTCGGCTAGTGTGTGAAAAGTTATTAGCACAGGACGAGAATTGGTTTACGAGTGAAGATCTTCGGGTGACCTGGTAAATCAAGTAAAAGGTAGTATTTTAGTAAAATACACAGAGCTGATATTGTGTGCTCTACGCAGGAAGATTGATGACTTGTGCATGTTAATAGTTGATTTGTTAATAAGATACTTCATCCATATTTCCTTTGTAACAATTTACCTTGTATTGAATTTGGTTTTGAAATATAGCTTTTAATACTCACGCTCAGTGGCTATCCATTTTTGTGATCCGCAACATTTGGTGTCAGAAGTGGGATTATAATTATTTAATTGAATGCCTTTCACTAGAAGTATGGATGAGTTAATAAAGCTGATGACTGATATGAAAGCCGATATGGCTAATAAAATAGATGACTTGAAAGCCGAAATGGCCGCGCAAAATACTGAGATTAAAGGTGATATAGCTGCCCAAAGCGATAAAATAGGTGACTTGAAAGTCGAAATGGCCGCACAAAATACTGAGATTAAAGGTGATATAGCTGCCCAAAGCGATAAAATAGGTGACTTGAAAGCCGAAATGGCCGCACAAAATACTGAGATGAGAGCTGAAGTGGCTTCTCAAATTGATAAGATTACTGATCAGTGTAAGGACATTAAAACCGAACTTAATAAACAATGTGATTGTTTAAAGGTTGAAATTGACAGTGTAAAATATGATCTTGATACTGTTAAGTTAGATTATAAACATGAAATAGAAATTGTAAAAACTGATTGTGAACGCCAGTTTCAGATTTTGAGAAATGAAATGTTACCTTCTGCTTTTGATAATAATAATTCTAGTGGAAATAATGTTATTACACATATCGCTAAAAATACAACTAAACCTTCTACATATGATGGTCAATCATCTTGGACAGTATTTAAAACACAATTCGAAGTTATCGCTACAGCCAATGAGTGGAATGAATTCCAAAAGGCCAGTTTTCTTGCAGCTTCCTTAAGAAATTCTGCTGCGGAAGTTTTGCAGTCTGTTCCAGAAGAAAAACGACTTGATTATCAAAGTCTAGTTTCTGCATTAGAACTAAGGTTTGGTGATAGTTATTTAAAACAATATTACGTGACTCAATTTAAACATCGCATGCAGAAAAGTGGTGAAACTTTGCAAGAGCTTGCTAGTGATATTGAGCGTCTAGCTAGATTGGCTTATAGTAACTGTCCACCAGAAATTCAAGATAATTTAGCTCAATTACAATTTATTGATGCTATTGCTGACCCTGACACTCAGCAATCTCTGAGGATGTTGGAAGGTGAATCCTTAAAGTCAGCTGTGGTACATGCTATGAAATACGAGTGCTCCAGGCTTTCCTCCCGAGCGAACAAACGTGCAGTGAGATTTGTGAGTGCAGAAGAAACTGTAGAAAAGGATAATGAAATGAAAGAACTAACCAAAGCCATACTATCCGTTTTGAAAGATATAAAAGGTTCTTCTTCAAAACCTACAACAGACCTTCAGTGTTGGAATTGTGGCAAGACCGGACACATTCGTACCAACTGCACTAGGAAACGAATGAGGAGTCCAAGTCCATCAACTAGACAACAGGATCAGGGAAACAGAAATTAGTCAGTCTTGCGGGGCAAAGGCTGGCAGTTGATTGGATGGCCCCAGGGGAAGTCGCCCACGTTTCGACATTACATGGCGATAATAATGGATTAGTAGCTGATGGAGCCATAAATGGAATACCTTGCCGTATGATAGTCGACACTGGTGCAAATGTAACTTTACTCAGAACGGATATAATAAAGAAAATAATACCTCACCCAAACTTGAATACTACACAGTCTAAAATAAGCCTACAAACAGCCACTGGAGATCGTGCAAAAGTCCATGGAAAAATAGAACTTAATATCCGAGTTGGTAGCTGTCTGGTACACCACCCTGTTTACATCGCTGACATCTACGACGAATGCATATTAGGCCTTGATTTTCTTAAGAAACATGGATTCAACATTAGACCCAGTGATAACCTACTCATCTATGAGACAGAAGAGATTCCTCTGCTTAGCCGGACGTCTGATTCTTTATCAAGCGTAACTCCAATATTAGTGACGGAAGACACAGAGATCCCAGCACAAAGTGAAGTTATAGTCCGTGGACATCGGGCGGAGACTTCTGGGGCCTTCCGATTGGCAGTTACTGATGCCTCTGGTAAAGGAGCTTTGGCTCATAACATCCTGGTTGCAAGGACTTTAGTCAGAATAGATAAAGAACAGATCCCTATCAGAGTGATGAACTGTAACAAATCCAATAGAATGTTAAAAAAAGGTGAGGAATTAGCAATATGTGAAGCTGTTACCTGTGTAACAAGTATAAATAAAATAGAAGTTACCGATTCATATCAAAACCATACCGACATCCCGTCTCATCTTACTGAATTATGGAGAGAAACAAGACAAATATTAACTGAAAACCAAGCAGTTAAGGCCGAGAACCTATTAAAAGAATTTTCTGACATTTTTTCTGCCACATCAAATGATTATGGCCGTACTAACCTGACAGAACATAAAATCAACACTGGTGATTCTCCTCCAGTCCATCTGCCGGCAAGAAGGCTTCCATTGGCAAAAAGAGAGGAGACGGAACAACTCATAAAGGACATGGAAGCTCAGGGCATTATAGAACCATCACAGAGTCCCTGGACATCACCAGTAGTTCTTGTCAAGAAAAAGGATGGATCTACACGATTTTGTGTAGATTATCGCAGATTAAATGACGTAACAAAGAAAGATTCCTTTCCTTTACCCAGGATTGACGATACACTAGACACTTTATCTGGGTCAGAATGGTTCTCAACATTAGATTTAAAGAGCGGCTATTGGCAAGTTGGTATACGTCCTGAAGACCGTGAGAAAACGGCTTTCAGTACAGGGAATGGACTTTGGCAGTTTAAGGTGATGCCATTTGGACTTTGTAATGCACCTGCCACATTTGAGCGACTAATGGAGTCAGTGCTCAAAGGTTTGTCTTTGGAGGTCTGCCTGGTTTACTTGGACGACATCATAGTTCTTGGAAGAACTTTTGAAGAACACTTGAGAAATCTTCGTCAAGTATTTGAAAAACTTAAGGCAGCCAAGTTAAAATTGGGACCGACAAAGTGTAAACTGTTCCAGCAAGAAGTTCATTACCTTGGTCATATGATCACTACAGCAGGGATTAAGACTGATCCTAGTAAGATAGAAGCTGTAAGAGACTGGCCTCCACCACAAGATGTTCATCAACTTCGTAGTTTTATTGGACTTTGCACCTACTATAGAAGATTTGTCAAAGGTTTCTCCAACATCGCAAGGCCATTACATCGTCTGACAGAAGAGGGCCAGCGGTTTATGTGGACCACCGAATGCGATATAGCCTTTCAACAGCTAAAGAAAACTCTTTCCACAGCACCAGTGCTAGCGTACCCACAAACTGGAAAACAATTCGTAATAGATACTGACGCAAGTAACATAGGAGTTGGTGCTATGCTTTCACAAGAACAAGACGGACAAGAGAGAGTTATTGCATACTTTAGTAAAACTTTATCCAAACCAGAGCGGAATTACTGTGTAACACGCAAAGAACTGTTAGCAATAGTAAAAGCAATAGAACATTTTCATCATTATCTCTATGGCCAGAAATTCCTTATACGTACTGATCATGCTGCACTTAGATGGTTATTAAACTTCAAAAACCCTGAAGGACAAATCGCTAGGTGGATACAACGGTTACAAGAATACGATTTCTTCATCGAACATCGAAGTGGTAAAATGCATAAGAATGCAGATGCTCTTTCCAGGCGCCCATGTATTGACAACTGTAAACATTGCTATAATGCAGAACTGAAATTTGGAACTAAAGAGATAATGCCCATAAGACAAATAGTATCGACACAAACAAACAGTGACACCCCTAACATCTGGAATCCAATTGAAATCAGGAAGGCTCAACTAGATGATGAAGACATAAAACCAATATTAGAATTGATTGAAAAATCTGATGTAAGACCTAATTGGGAGCAAATCTCGAGGTATAGTCCAACTACTAAAAGTTACTGGGCACAGTGGGATTCCTTAAAAATGGAAGACGGAGTATTATACAGAAGATGGGAGAATCCCACTGGACGGCTGATCCGTTGGCAGATAATCCTTCCTCGATCCCGAGTGGAACTTGTGATGAAAGATGTACATGATAGTGCCACTGGAGGACACTTCGGTGTTAATAAGACATTAGCCAAAGCCAGGGAACGATTTCATTGGTTGAAAAGTAGGGCAGACGTTGAGAGATGGTGTAGGCAATGTGAAGCCTGTGCAGCAAAGAAAGGCCCTAAGACTAGGAGTCGGGGTAAGCTGCAGACGTATAACGTTGGTGCCCCTTTTGAAAGAATAGCCATTGATGTAATGGGTCCGTTTCCTAGAACTGATGATGGAAATCGATATTTATTAGTGGTAATGGATTATTTCACAAAGTGGCCTGAGGTATATCCCATCCAAGACCAGGAAGCAACAACAGTGGCTGAGATGATAGTTAATAACTTCATTAGTAGGTATGGAGTACCTTTACAACTCCACTCTGATCAAGGACGGAATTTTGAATCCAATGTGTTTAAAGGCATCTGTCAACTATTAGGCATTCAGAAAACCAGAACAACTCCCTTACACCCTCAGTCGGATGGTATGGTTGAAAGGTTCAATAGAACAATTGCTCAGCATTTAGCATTATTTGTGAACGACCATCAACGTGACTGGGATCGCCATGTACCACTCCTTTTGCTGGCATATAGGACGGCAGTGCATGAGACAACTGGACAGACACCTTCCATGATGCTTTTTGGAAGAGAGTTACGTCTTCCCTGTGACCTTTTGTATGGTCGGCCCGAAGCAATGCCTGTGTCCACTCCACAATACGTACAAGAATTGCAACAACGACTAGAAGAAATCCATCACTCCGTTAGACATAACATCGACATAACAAGTGACAGAACCAAAACAAGATATGACAGTAAAATAAATGGAACTATTTTCAATCAAGGAGATCTTGTCTGGCTATACAGTCCACATAGAAAGAAAGGACTATCTCCAAAACTTCAGAAACCTTGGGAAGGTCCATATACAATAGTTAACAGGATTAATGACGTGGTATATCGCATTCGTCGACGTCCAGCTACAAAGTGCAAGGTGGTTCACGTGGATCGTTTGGCCCCGTTTCATCGAAGAACTGAAGAAACTTTGGAATCCAGAATTGTTCGGGACGAACAATACCTAGGAAGGGGGCAGTGTTACGACAGAAGAATCTGGCAACCGAAAGCAAAGTTTCAGCCAACGAAGAACGTTGGGAGAATTTGGAGAAGAAGAGTGGAGCGTTAACGGTCATTTTGTATTGTAACGGTTGTTGTGTTGTAACGGTCGGTGAGTTCGAAAATGGACGGTGAGCTGTTCTGAGACAGTGCGCGTAAGTATCAAGAAGTAACTTGATGTGTTGTGTATACGCGGAAGGATAAAAGTGGGATCTTTTATCGTTAAGTATCAAGAAGTAACTTGATGTGTTGTGTATACGCGGAAGTATAAAAGTGGGAACTTTTATGGCTAACTTCGAATGTCTACACGGACTGTCTTTTTGTTCGGCTAGTGTGTGAAAAGTTATTAGCACAGGACGAGAATTGGTTTACGAGTGAAGATCTTCGGGTGACCTGGTAAATCAAGTAAAAGGTAGTATTTTAGTAAAATACACAGAGCTGATATTGTGTGCTCTACGCAGGAAGATTGATGACTTGTGCATGTTAATAGTTGATTTGTTAATAAGATACTTCATCCATATTTCCTTTGTAACAATTTACCTTGTATTGAATTTGGTTTTGAAATATAGCTTTTAATACTCACGCTCAGTGGCTATCCATTTTTGTGATCCGCAACAATATTATAAATCTTTTTAGCGATAAAGAACAATTAAAACACATCATCTATAATAATCTTATAAACAAATTCTTATTCCATTTTGGAAATCTTGTTTCCCTATTTTGGAAACTGAAATCACAGGAATAACATCTAAAAAAAACATAAATAAAGATAACTTGAAAAAATTGGCTGAATTACATTGAAGAAAAATACAATATATACCGATGGATCAGTAAATAATGAACATAATAATTCATCTGGTGCTTATTGTTGTCCAGCAAAAAACTCAGAATTCCAATTTAAATTCAACAAATTAAATCCAATAATTGTAACTGAACTCACTGCAATAATTTTAGCCATTAATTGGGCACTCTATTTTAAAGAAAAAAAAATAGTAATTTTTACTGATTCGAGGAGGCTACCATCTGTCTCCCAACAGTTGTTCCAGTGGGTCCCCTCCCCCAACCTTCTCTGAGCTTTCGGGGTCCATGTGACCTGGCCATTTAGTCCATGGTGTGCAAAAAAGTGCCGCTCAGAGGTAAAACAACCCAACGTTAAAGAACACGCTGGATGGCCTTGACGGAGGCTACCATCTGTCTCCCAACAGCTGTTCCAGTGGGTCCCCTCCCCCAACCTTCTCTGAGCCTTCGGGGTCCATGTGACCTGGCCATTTAGTCCATGGTGTGCAAAAAAGTGCCGCTCAGAGGTAAAACAACCCAACGTTAAAGAACACGCTGGATGGCCTTGACGGAGGCTACCATCTGTCTCCCAACAGCTGTTCCAGTGGGTCCCCTCCCCCAACCTTCTCTGAGCCTTCGGGGTCCATGTGACCTGGCCATTTAGTCCATGGTGTGCAAAAAAGTGCCGCTCAGAGGTAAAACAACCCAACGTTAAAGAACACGCTGGATGGCCTTGACGGAGGCTACCATCTGTCTCCCAACAGTTGTTCCAGTGGGTCCCTTCCCCCAACCTTCTCTGAGCCTTCGGGGTCCATGTGACCTGGCCATTTAGTCCATGGTGTGCAAAAAAGTGCCGCTCAGAGGTAAAACAACCCAACGTTAAAGAACACGCTGGATGGCCTTGACGGAGGCTACCATCTGTCTCCCAACAGTTGTTCCAGTGGGTCCCCTCCCCCAACCTTCTCTGAGCCTTCGGGGTCCATGTGACCTGGCCATTTAGTCCATGGTGTGCAAAAAAGTGCCGCTCAGAGGTAAAACAACCCAACGTTAAAGAACACGCTGGATGGCCTTGACGGAGGCTACCATCTGTCTCCCAACAGCTGTTCCAGTGGGTCCCCTCCCCCAACCTTCTCTGAGCCTTCGGGGTCCATGTGACCTGGCCATTTAGTCCATGGTGTGCAAAAAAGTGCCGCTCAGAGGTAAAACAACCCAACGTTAAAGAACACGCTGGATGGCCTTGACGGGAGGCTACCATCTGTCTCCCAACAGCTGTTCCAGTGGGTCCCCTCCCCCAACCTTCTCTGAGCCTTCGGGGTCCATGTGACCTGGCCATTTAGTCCATGGTGTGCAAAAAAGTGCCGCTCAGAGGTAAAACAACCCAACGTTAAAGAACACGCTGGATGGCCTTGACGGAGGCTACCATCTGTCTCCCAACAGCTGTTCCAGTGGGTCCCCTCCCCCAACCTTCTCTGAGCCTTCGGGGTCCATGTGACCTGGCCATTTAGTCCATGGTGTGCAAAAAAGTGCCGCTCAGAGGTAAAACAACCCAACGTTAAAGAACACGCTGGATGGCCTTGACGGAGGCTACCATCTGTCTCCCAACAGCTGTTCCAGTGGGTCCCCTCCCCCAACCTTCTCTGAGCCTTCGGGATCCATGTGACCTGGCCATTTAGTCCATGGTGTGCAAAAAAGTGCCGCTCAGAGGTAAAACAACCCAACGTTAAAGAACACGCTGGATGGCCTTGACGGGAGGCTACCATCTGTCTCCCAACAGTTGTTCCAGTGGGTCCCCTCCCCCAACCTTCTCTGAGCCTTCGGGGTCCATGTGACCTGGCCATTTAGTCCATGGTGTGCAAAAAGTGCCGCTCAGAGGTAAAACAACCCAACGTTAAAGAACACGCTGGATGGCCTTGACGGAGGCTACCATCTGTCTCCCAACAGCTGTTCCAGTGGGTCCCCTCCCCCAACCTTCTCTGAGCCTTCGGGGTCCATGTGACCTGGCCATTTAGTCCATGGTGTGCAAAAAAGTGCTGCTCAGAGGTAAAACAACCCAACGTTAAAGAACACGCTGGATGGCCTTGACGGAGGCTACCATCTGTCTCCCAACAGCTGTTCCAGTGGGTCCCCTCCCCCAACCTTCTCTGAGCCTTCGGGGTCCATGTGACCTGGCCATTTAGTCCATGGTGTGCAAAAAAGTGCCGCTCAGAGGTAAAACAACCCAACGTTAAAGAACACGCTGGATGGCCTTGACGGAGGCTACCATCTGTCTCCCAACAGCTGTTCCAGTGGGTCCCCTCCCCCAACCTTCTCTGAGCCTTCGGGGTCCATGTGACCTGGCCATTTAGTCCATGGTGTGCAAAAAAGTGCCGCTCAGAGGTAAAACAACCCAACGTTAAAGAACACGCTGGATGGCCTTGACGGAGGCTACCATCTGTCTCCCAACAGCTGTTCCAGTGGGTCCCCTCCCCCAACCTTCTCTGAGCCTTCGGGGTCCATGTGACCTGGCCATTTAGTCAATGGTGTGCAAAAAGTGCCGCTCAGAGGTAAAACAACCCAACGTTAAAGAACACGCTGGATGGCCTTGACGGAGGCTACCATCTGTCTCCCAACAGCTGTTCCAGTGGGTCCCCTCCCCCAACCTTCTCTGAGCCTTCGGGGTCCATGTGACCTGGCCATTTAGTCCATGGTGTGCAAAAAAGTGCCGCTCAGAGGTAAAACAACCCAACGTTAAAGAACACGCTGGATGGCCTTGACGGGAGGCTACCATCTGTCTCCCAACAGCTGTTCCAGTGGGTCCCCTCCCCCAACCTTCTCTGAGCCTTCGGGGTCCATGTGACCTGGCCATTTAGTCCATGGTGTGCAAAAAAGTGCCGCTCAGAGGTAAAACAACCCAACGTTAAAGAACACGCTGGATGGCCTTGACGGAGGCTACCATCTGTCTCCCAACAGCTGTTCCAGTGGGTCCCCTCCCCCAACCTTCTCTGAGCCTTCGGGGTCCATGTGACCTGGCCATTTAGTCCATGGTGTGCAAAAAAGTGCCGCACAGAGGTAAAACAACCCAACGTTAAAGAACACGCTGGATGGCCTTGACGGGAGGCTACCATCTGTCTCCCAACAGTTGTTCTAGTGGGTCCCCTCCCCCAACCTTCTCTGAGCCTTCGGGGTCCATGTGACCTGGCCATTTAGTCCATAGTGTGCAAAAAAGTGCCGCTCAGAGGTAAAACAACCCAACGTTAAAGAACACGCTGGATGGCCTTGACGGGAGGCTACCATCTGTCTCCCAACAGTTGTTCTAGTGGGTCCCCTCCCCCAACCTTCTCTGAGCCTTCGGGGTCCATGTGACCTGGCCATTTAGTCCATGGTGTGCAAAAAAGTGCCGCTCAGAGGTAAAACAACCCAACGTTAAAGAACACGCTGGATGGCCTTGACGGGAGGCTACCATCTGTCTCCCAACAGCTGTTCCAGTGGGTCCCCTCCCCCAACCTTCTCTGAGCCTTCGGGGTCCATGTGACCTGGCCATTTAGCCCTGGCTAAATGGCCAGGTCACATGCCATTAGCATATGGCTCTCCCGCACACGGGGCACGGCTTAACGTCCCATCCGACGGACGGCGGCCTTTTCAAGCCCATCGGTGTCCCCTACTGACCGTGGGAAGGCCAGGGAATTTTGCGGAGATAAATCTCAACGCTGACCCAGCTGGGACTCGAACCTGGGAACTACAGATTATGATCCTGGCACGCTACCGACTGAGTCACCCCCGCTCCAATACATTAGAGAATTTCCATGTTATGTCCATGGGTTGGGTTGGGTTGTTTTACCTCTGAGCGGCACTTTTTTGCACACCATGGGCTAAATGGCCGGGTCACATGGACCCCGAAGGCTCAGAGAAGGTTGGGGGAGGGGACCCACTGTAACAGTTGTTGGGAGACAGATGGTAGCCTCATGTCAAGGCCATTCATCGTGTTCTTTAACGTGCACAGGGTATGGCTCTTCTACACACGGGGCCACGACTTAACGTTCCATCCGACGGATGGGCTCCTTTCCAAGCCCATTGGTGTCCCCTACTGACCGTGGGAAGGCCAGGGAATTTTGCGGAGATAAATCTCAACGCTGACCCAGCTGGGACTCGAACCTGGGAACTACAGATTACGATCCTGGCGCGCTACCGACTGAGCCACCCCCGCCCCCGCTCATCATGACAAGGTGAGCACTCTCAAAAGTGAGGAACGATTTCCTCTTGGTAGCTTTCAGCAGCAGGGCCTGATTTCCGGAATGAAGAAAGGGACGTGGCATCCGACTTTGGGTATTCTAATAACCGGCGAAAAAAAAATATTATTATAATATTGGACATATTTCGCAAGAAATGTTTTTAAAGACCACTAAAGCGATATACCTAATGACTGAGGGGCTTGGCTGGTTCAGTCGGTAGCGCGCCAGGCTCATAATCTGTAGTTCCCAGGTTCGAGTCCCGGCTTGGTCAGCGTTGAGATTTATCTCCGCAAAACTCCCCGCCCTGCCCACGGTCAGTAACCGATGGGCTTGGAAAGGCCGCCGACCGTCGGATGTGACGTTAAGCCGTGTGCGGGAGAGTCATACCCTGTGCACGTTAAAGAACACGCTGGATGGCCTTGACGGGAGGCTACCATCTGTCTCCCAACAGATGTTCCAGTGGGTCCCCTCTCCCAACCTTCTCTGAGCCTTCGGGGTCCATGTGACCTGGCCATTTAGCCCATGGTGTGTAAAAAAGTGCCGCTCAGAGGTAAAACAACCCAACGTTAAATAACACGCTGGATGGCTTTGACGGGAGGCTATCATCTCTCTCCCAACAGCTGTTCCAATGAGTCCCCTCCCCCAACCTTCTCTGATCCTTCGGGGTCCATGTGACCTGGCCATTTAGCCCATGGTGTCCAAAAAATTGCCGCTCAGAGGTAAAACAACCCAACGTTAAAGAACACGCTGGATGGCCTTGACGGGAGGCTACCATCTGTCTCCCAACAGCTCTTCCAGTGGGTCCCCTCTCCCAACCTTCTCTGATCCTTCGGGGTCCATGTGACCTGGCGATTTAGCCCATGGTGTCCAAAAAAGTGCCGCTCAGAGGTAAAACAACCCAACGTTAAAGAACACGCTGGATGGCCTTGACGGGAGGCTACCATCTGTCTCCCAACAGCTCTTCCAGTGGGTCCCCTCCCCCAACCTTCTCTGAGCCTTCGGGGTTCTTCTGACCTGGCCATTTAGCCCAAAGTGCCGCTCAGAGGTAAAACAACCCAACCCATGCAAAAAAAGTAACTGTCAGAGGTAAAACAACCCAATTCACTCCAACTTTAAAAAGCATCTAATTGGGAGTGAAAATAAAAAAAAAACAATATCACCCTGTTTGGAAACTAGCACACCATACTCGCCACGATAATATGTTATTCTTGTACTTTATTAAATTATTCAATCTTACTTTATTTCAACTTGTTTGCAATGTTCCAGGTACGACAATGCTAACGAATCGCCATCCCCCTCCTGTTCTTCCTCCTCCTCCATCAGGCCATCCGTTTTCCGTAATGGAAATAAATGACTCGGCAGGAAAGACCCAAACACCTTATTATGTTCGCCAGACTTTGACGGCGAATAATCTTTAAATCGTTCTTCAGGCGTTCCCCTTTCCCTTAAAATGGACAACCAGGCCAAGAGAAATGGATTTTTCTGCCATCACTTCCATTACGGGAGAGGGAGACTGTGGGGTGAGAGCAAACGGAGGATAATCGTTGTTTGTTCGCTAGTGACGAATGATGTGGCCTCTGCCAGTTCTCACGGTAAACAAATAATCTGGTGTGTTCTTTTTCATTCTCATTCCATATTCTCTCTCTTTACTCTCTGGTGTGAGTCTGTGCATTGGTCCGTTTAAATCTCTAAGTGCGTTGGAATTGCTTGACAAGGTCTTGACATTAAATACCAAGGTTACTTCCTACTTAACAGAAATCTATTGTTTTTTCAGAGTTTCTCTTTCTGGAATTAGCTTTTTTTTTTTCGAAAAAGTTGCCTAGAAGAAAGAAAAAACGATTTGGAGTGTTTGTTTATTGACAGAGTGAGGTGTAGAATGAAATAGTTTTAATTTATTATAATTTTGGGGTTTTTATGTGTGTGTGTATGGACTGTCTTAGCAAAATATTTGAGAGTTAGATTGTTTAATGTCTGAGCGTCAATTTTTTTGCACATAACGGGCTAAATGGCCAGGTCACAAAGACCCCGAGGGCTCAGAGAAAAGAGGGGGGGGGGAAAGGACCCACTGGACAGCTGTTGGGAGACAGATGGTAGTCTCCCGTTAAGGCCATGCAGTGTGTTCTTAAACGTGCACAGGGTATGGGTATCCAACACACAGAATCACAGCTTAACATCTCATCAGACGGACGACGTTCTTTCCAAGCACATCGGTGTCCTTTATTGACCGAGGATTTTTGGGTTGGGTTGTTTTACCTCTGAGCGGCACTTTTTTTGCACACCATGGGCTAAATGACTAGGTCCCAAGGACCCCAAAGGCTCAGAGAAAGTTGGGGGAGGAGACCCACTGGAACAGTTGTTGGGAGACAGAGGGTAGCCTCCCGTCAAGGCCATCTAGTGTGTTCTTTAACGTTGGGTTGTTTTACCTCTGAGCGGCACTTTTTTTGCACACCATGGGCTAAATGACTAGGTCCCAAGGACCCCAAAGGCTCAGAGAAAGTGGGGGGAGGATACCCACTGGAACAGTTGTTGGGAGACAGAGGGTAGCCTCCCGTCAAGGCCATCCGGTGTGTTCTTTAACTTTGGATTGTTTTACCTCTGAGCGACACTTTTTTGTACACCATGGGCTAAATGGCCAGGTCACATGGACTCCGAAGGCTTAGAGAAGGTTGGGGTAGGGGACCCACTGGAACAGTTGTTGGGAGACAGATGGTAGCCTCCCGTCAAGGACATCCAGCGTGTTCTTTAACGTTGGGTTGTTTTACCTCTGAGCGGCACTTTTTTGTACACCATGGGCTAAATGGCCAGGTCACATGGACCCCGAAGGCTTAGAGAAGGTTGGGGTAGGGGACCCACTGGAACAGCTGTTGGGAGACAGATGGTAGCCTCCCGTCAAGGCCATCCAGCGTGTTCTTTAACGTTGGGTTGTTTTACCTCTGAGCGGCACTTTTTTGCACACCATGGGCTAAATGGCCAGGTCACATTGACCCCGAAGGCTTAGAGAAGGTTGGGGTAGGGGTAGCCTCCCGTCAAGGCCATCCAGCGTGTTCTTTAACGTGCACAGGGTATGGCTCTACCGCACACGGGGCCACGGCTTTTCCAAGTCCAACCCTAGCGGTGGAATTTTGCCAATTGTGTTCCAAACTATTTCAGGTACTCTTTCAGTTTACCCAAAGGCCAATTTAATTATACTTTTTATTTACTCTTTATCATCAACTACATTTTCACTTGCAAACGGCATAAAATTTTAATTTCGACAACTACACTAGTGCCCGGATCTAGAAAAGAATTGGGGGGAGACGGGCAATCGACAGTCGAACCATAAATATGTAAAAGGGGACTTAGATTTATAATGATTTTAGAGGTTTTTGAAAATATTCTTGAAAAATGCGTTAAATATTCACAAAGTTAATATATGTACTTTTGGGCTTCCATTACCTTAGTGGGGCGCGGGTGGCTCAGTCGGTAGCGCGCCAGGCTCGCAATCTGTACTTCCCAGGTTCGAGTCCCAGCTGGGTCAGCGTTGAGATTTATCTCAGGAAAATTCACCGCCCTGCCCACGGTCAGTAGGGGACACCGATGGGCTTGGAAAGGCCGCCGTCCGTCGGATGGGACGTTAAGCCGTGGCTCCGTGTGCGAGAGAGCCATACCCTGTGCACGTTAAAGAACACGTTGGATGGCCTTGACGGAAGGCTACCATCTGTCTCCCAACAGCTGTTCCAGTGGGTCCCCTCCCCCAACCTTCTCTGAGCCTTCGGGGTCCTTGTGGCCTGGCCATTTAGCCCATGGTGTGAAAAAAAGTGCCGCTCAGAGGTAAAACAGTCCAATCCAATCCAAGCCCTGACCATGACAATAATTAAAAGCTCTACAAATGAAAAAATACAAATCAAAATCTAGGTAGAAGAAAGATGACGAATTACCAAGCAGTTTAAGACGGGGCACAACTTAATCAACTAGAAGTTGCAAAACAGGAACTGTAAGAAATAAAATATATAGAGTCGCATTCCGTTTTGCATCTATTCCAATTCGTTTTGTTCGCTGCAGACATCACTGTAAGCGTTCTCGTTGAGTGAGTTCGTTTCTTCTCTTAGACATGAATAAAATATGAGGAGAGATTTCAGAAGAGCAGGAGAGCCGGAGAAAGTGGAGGAGGAAAAGGACTTATTTTTCTGAAGTTAATTGAATGATGGGAATGTGTGCAGTCAATGCAAATGTCGAATGCGTGTTTTGCTGTTTTCTTCCTCCTTTTTGTAAGCTTTAATTTTTTTTTTTTTCTCTTTATTCTGCAAAATGGAAATTTCGTACTTCTACAAAATGAACTTTTTTTTTTCTTCGATTCAGACGACTTCTAAAAATTGAGCGTAGAATTCTTTACCATGTTTTTTTTTTCCTTCTATATATGTATAAGCTGTCCCATGGCCGAGTGGTTAGCACGCTTGGCTCCTGATCTAAGGGACCTGGGTTCGAACCCCGGGTAAGGCGGGGCGGGGGCGGCACAGTCGGTAGCGCGCCAGGCTCGTAATCTGTAGTTGCCAGGTTCAAGTCTTAGCTGGGTCAGCGTTGAGATTTATCTCCGCAAAATTCCCCGCCCTGCCCACGGTCAGTAGGGGACATCGATGGGCTTGGAAAGACCGCCATCCGTCAGATGGGACGTTAAGCCGTTGCCCGTCTGCGGGAGAGCCATATCCTGTGCATATTAAAGAACACGCTAGATGGCCTTGACGGGAGGCTATCATCTGTCTCCCAACAGCTGTTCCAGTGGGTCCCTTCCCCCAAACTTCTCTGAGCCTTCGGGGTCCTTGTGACCTGACCATTTAGCCCATGGTGTGCAAAAAAGTGCCGCTCAGAAGTAAAACAACCCAACCCCTTCTTCCCTCGTCTTCTTTTCTTGTGTTATTGGGCGGGGGTGGCTCAGTCGGTATCGCGCCAGGCTCGTAATCTGTAGTTCCCAGGTTCGAGTCCCAGCTGGGTCAGCGTTGAGATTTATCTCCGCAAAATTCCCCGCCTTGCCTACTGTCAGTAGGGGACACCGATGGGCTTGGAAAGGCCGCCGTCCGTCGGATGGAACGTTAAGCCGTGGCCCGTCTGCGTGAGAACCATACCCTGTGCATATTAAAGAACACGCTGGATGGCCTTGACAGGATTCTACCATCTGTCTCCCAACAGCTGTTACAGTGAGTCCCCTCCCCCAACCTTCTCTGAACCTTCAGGGTCCATGTGACCTGGTCATTTAGCCCATGGTGTGCAAAAAAGTGCCGCTCAGAGGTAAAACAACCCAACGTTAAAGAACACGCTGGATGGCCTTGACGAGAGGCTACCATCTGTCTCCCAACAGCTGTTCCAGTGGGTCCCCTCCCCCCAACCTTCTCTGAGCCTTCGGGGTCCATGTGACCCATGGTGTGCAAAAAAGTGCCGCTCAGAGGTAAAAAGCTTATGATGATCTACAGAGACCTTATTGTGTAAATACAATTAAAATCGTCATTAAACTGATATATATAGTAGCTGTGATTTAATTTATTTAATGTTTTCTACTTTTTAGTGCGCATAAAAGAAGATAGTTTTTTTTAAATTTAATTATATGCGTTTGTCACCAGTATTTGATACTTGAGAATACTTTTACGTAATTCTAGGTTATTAAAATGCAAAATTTTAATGTTTTTATTTTTTTCTCTGCTATTTTTTTACAGGTAAGTGTTTCTGTTATGGTAGCTGATGATGTAGATTTGTGTCTTGGCAAGAGTTTGAACAGTATATTTCGGGAAAAGGTAAGGAAACACTTGCAAAGTTATTTTACCTGATTCACATTCATTATTTTTTTTTTCTGTCAAATTTGTTTTTACAAGAGGTCAGATTTTGTTTTAGCGTTAATATATACACCCAGAGGGCACTTTATTAAGTAAATTTGCACTTGGGGCGGGGGTGGCTCAGTCGGTAGCGCGCCAGGCTCGTAATCTGTAGTTCCCAGGTTCGACTCCCAACTGGGTCAGCGTTGAGATTTATCTCCGTAAAATTCCCCGCCCTGTCCAAGGCAGTAGGGTGGAAAGTAAGCCGTCCGTCGGATGGGATGTTAAGCCGTGGCCCCGTGTACGGGAGAGCATACCCTGTGCACATTAAAGAACACACTGGATGGCCTTGACGGGAGGCTACCATCTGTCTCCGAATAGCTGTTCCAGTGGGTCCCCTCCCCCCTACCTTCTCTGAGCCTTCGGGGTCCTTGTGACCTGGCCATTTAGCCCATGGTGCGAAAAAGTGCCGCTCAGAGGTAAAACAACCCAACGTTAAAGAACACGCTGGATGGCCTTGACGGGAGGCTACCATCTGTCTCCCAACAGCTGTTCCAATGGGTCCCCTCCCCCAACCATCTCTGAGCCTTCGGGGTCCATGCGACCTGGCCATTTAGCCCATGGTGTGCAAAAAAGTGCCGCTCAGAGGTAAAACAACCCAACGTTAAAGAACACGCTGGATGGCCTTGACGGGAGGCTACCATCTGTCTCCCAACAGCTGTTCCAATGGGTCCCCTCCCCCAACCATCTCTGAGCCTTCGGGGTCCATGCGACCTGGCCATTTAGCCCATGGTGTGCAAAAAAGTACCGCTCAGAGGTAAAACAACCCAACGTTAAAGAACACGCTGGATGGCCTTGACGGGAGGCTACCATCTGTCTCCCAACAGCTGTTCCAATGGGTCCCCTCCCCCAACCATCTCTGAGCCTTCGGGGTCCATGTGACCTGGCCATTTAGCCCATGGTGTGCAAAAAAGTGCCGCTCAGAGGTAAAACAACCCAACGTTAAAGAACACGCTGGATGGCCTTGACGGGAGGCTACCATCTGTCTCCCAACAGCTGTTCCAATGGGTCCCCTCCCCCAACCATCTCTGAGCCTTCGGGGTCCATGTGACCTGGCCATTTAGCCCATGGTGTGCAAAAAAGTGCCGCTCAGAGGTAAAACAACCCAACGTTAAAGAACACGCTGGATGGCCTTGACGGGAGGCTACCATCTGTCTCCCAACAGCTGTTCCAATGGGTCCCCTCCCCCAACCATCTCTGAGCCTTCGGGGTCCATGTGACCTGGCCATTTAGCCCATGGTGTGCAAAAAAGTGCCGCTTAGAGGTAAAACAACCCAACCCAACAACATTTCCACGTTTTTTCGATAGTAGTAACTCAGCAACGCAGTGGTTCTCAACCTTTTATGCTTCACGTACCCCCTGGAAATGTGTATGTAACTGGCGTACCCCAAAAAAGTTTACCGCGTATTCCACGTTGAGAAACTCCTGCAGTAACTTATTAACCGAGTTTTTTTTTTCATGTTTTTTTTTACGTTAGGTTGAAACATTTGGGAAATTAGCTCGTTCTTCCAGAAAAAAGAAATCAATAGTAGTGAAAATTAACATAATTATTACGCGAAATGCTAAAAATGCCCTTACACTTGTTAGAAAGTTTAATATAACTGTTACTACTTTCTTATTAACTTATTAACTTGTTTTTTATTAACGTTTTCAGAGATATTACTTAACTTCTCTAAATACCGAACGAATGTCGCTGCAAATCAAGATTGAAATAGATTTGATTGCGATCTTTAAATTATCTTCAATCATTTTTTTTTTCATAAAGAAAGCTCAGTTAATAAGTTGGGTTGTTTTACCTCTTAGCGGCACTTTTTTGCACACTATGGGCTAAATGGCGAGGTCACATGGCCCCCCGAAGGCTCAGAGAAGGTTGGGGGAGGGGACCCACTGGAACAGCTATTAGGAGACAGATGGTAGCCTCCCGTCAAGGCCATCCAGCGTGTTCTTTAACGTTGGGTTGTTTTACCTCTCAGCGGCACTTTTTTGCACACCATGGGCTAAAAGGCAAAGTTACATGGACCCCGAAGGCTCAGAGAAGGTTGGGGGAGGGAACCCACTGGAACAGCTGTTGGGTGACAGATGGTAGCCTCCCGCCAAGGCCATCCATCGTGTTATTTAACGTTGTGTTGTTTTACCTCTGAGCGGCACTTTTTTGTACACCATGGGCTAAAAGGCCAGGTTACATGGACCCCCGAAGGCTCAGAGAAGGTTGGGGGAGGGGACCGACTGGAACAGCTGTTGGGAGACAGATGGTAGCCTCCCGTCAAGGCCATTAAGCGTGTTCTTTAACGTTGGGTTGTTTTGCCTCTGAGCGGCACTTTTTTGCACACCATGGGCTAAATGACCAGGTCACATGGACCCCGAACGCTCAGAGAAGGTTGGGGGAGGGGACCCACTGGAACAGCTATTGGGAGACAGATGGTCGCCTCCCGTCAAAGTCATCCAGCGTGTTCTTTAACGTGCAAAGGGTATGGCTCTCCCACACTCGTAGCCACGGCTTAATGTCCCATCCGAGGGACGATGGTCTTTCCAAGACCATCGGTGTCCCCTACTGACCGTGGGCAGGACTGGGAAGCCCCTCAGTTAATAAGTTACTGAGTTACTAGTAACATGGATCTGTATCTGATAAAATGTCCTTTGAGTGTTTGTATAGATATATATTTGAAATGAAATATTTGTTTAGGGTTAGAAAGGTACAAATGCATTATTTTTTTTGTACCGTTTTGAATGCATCATCAGTCTAACACAAATTAGAAGCACTGATCAATAACCGTTAAAAAAATCGAAACTGAAATTCGGATTTCATTCACAATTAAAACGAAAAAGTGGAAAACGGAAGAAAAATTCTGTTCTCTGTTTAGTATCTGATAACTAAGACTTATTAGCGCGGGGACTCAGTCGGCTGCGCGCGAGGTTTGTAATATTTAGTTCCCACGTTCGAGTCCCAGTATTTGTTTTTATGGGCGGGGATATTTATTTTGTATGTCGGGGAGGGGAGAGTATTTATTTTGAATGCCGGGGAGGGGGAGTATTTATTTTGAATGCCGAGGAGGGGGAGTATTTATTTTGAACACCGGGAGGGGGAGTATTTATTTTGAACGTCGGGGAGGGGGGAGTATTTATTTTGAATGCCGGGGAGGGGGAGTATTTATTTTGAACACCGGGAGGGGGAGTATTTATTTTGAACGTCGGGGAGGGGGGAGTATTTATTTTGAATGCCGGGGAGGGGGAGTATTTATTTTGAACACCGGGAGGGGGAGTATTTATTTTGAACGTCGGGGAGGGGGGAGTATTTATTTTGAATGCCGGGGAGGGGGAGTATTTATTTTGAACACCGGGAGGGGGAGTATTTATTTTGAACGTCGGGGAGGGGGGAGTATTTATTTTGAATGCCGGGGAGGGGGAGTATTTATTTTGAACACCGGGAGGGGGAGTATTTATTTTGAACGTCGGGGAGGGGGGAGTATTTATTTTGAATGCCGGGGAGGGGGAGTATTTATTTTGAACACCGGGAGGGGGAGTATTTATTTTGAACGTCGGGGAGGGGGGAGTATTTATTTTGAATGCCGGGGAGGGGGAGTATTTATTTTGAACACCGGGAGGGGGAGTATTTATTTTGAACGTCGGGGAGGGGGGAGTATTTATTTTGAATGCCGGGGAGGGGGAGTATTTATTTTGAACACCGGGAGGGGGAGTATTTATTTTGAACGTCGGGGAGGGGGGAGTATTTATTTTGAAAGCCGGGGAGGGGGAGTATTTATTTTGAACGTCGGGGAGGGGGGAGTATTTATTTTGAATGCCGGGGAGGGGGAGTATTTATTTTGAACACCGGGAGGGGGAGTATTTATTTTGAACGTCGGGGAGGGGGGAGTATTTATTTTGAATGCCGGGGAGGGGGAAGTATTTATTTTGAATGCCAGGGAGGGGTAAGTACTTATTTTGAATGTCAGAGAGGGAGGTATTTATTTTGAATGCCGGGGAGGGTGGGTATTTATTTTGAATGCTGGGAGGGGGAGATTATTTATTTTGAATTCCGGGGAGGGGGAGTATTTAATTTGAATGCCGGGGAGGGTGGGTATTTATTTTGAATGCTGGGAGGGGGAGAGCATTTATTTTGAATGCTGGGAGGGGGAGATTATTTATTTTGAATTCCGGGGAGGGGGGAGTATTTAATTTGAATGCTGGGAGGGGGAGTATTTATTTTGAATGCCAGAGAGGGGGGTATTTATTTTGAATGCCGGGGACGGTGGGTATTTATTTTGAATGCTGGGAGGGGGAGATTATTTATTTTGAATGCCGGGGAGGGGGATGTGTGTGTGTGTGTGTGTTTGTAAGGCGGGGGAGTATATCCATGGTGGAGAATGTGTGTTTTGCATGTTAGGGAAATATTTGTTTCGTATGGCGGGCGGAGTTCGGCCCTCTTTCGGCGCTTTGAAAGCGAAAATTTCGTTGCAGTTTTCGTTGCTATGTATGAAGGATTTTTCTTCTAAGAGATGTTCTATAGCATAACAACAACACGCCCCCCCAAAAAAGAGATGGTGTTTTGTCTTGTGCGCTGTTCTGTTGTTACTTAGTCACGTGTATAGAAAAATTCCTTTCAGTGGAGGGACTTCTGCTTGCAAACCATAGCGACAGGATAATCTCAGCAGCACATGCCATCACACCATGCATCTTTCTGGGAGGTTGCTTCCATCGTTGCCTAGCGATGAGTCACAACCTCTCTCCCTCATCCCCTGAAAACTGGCCCATGAAAATCCCACATTATGTGAATGAATTTCTTTTGTGCTCTGTGTTCCGCTATCCCTCCTCCTCCTCCTTCACAATCACCATCCTTCCTCATCCCCTGGTGAGCAGTCATGCGCTGGTATTCGTTGTCATCTCCAGAATGACTTTAGGATGACATCACGCGCGTAGAGACAACCTTATGAATGTTCCCGTGTGAGGGAATGATAAATTGTCCCTGTCATTAGCAATCCATGTTTGTGAGGAATAATTATCATAGCGTAGATTCGGCAGGAGACTTAATTAAAGTGTTTTTTTTTTTCTCTTTAGGTTCATTTAGCGATAGAGTAACACTGACTAGCGTTGTTTCGGGTTGTTTCACCTCTGAGCGGCACTTTTTTGCACACCATGGGCTAAATGGCCAGGTCACATGGACCCCGAAGGCTCAGAGAAGGTTGGGGGAGGGGACCCACTGGAACAGCTGTTGGGAGACAGATGGTAGCCTCCCGTCAAGGCCATCTAGCGTGTTCTTTAACGTTGGGTGGTTTCACCTCTGAGCGGCACTTTTTTGCACACCATAGCTAAATGGCCAGGTCACATTGACCCCGAAGGCTCAGAGAAGGTTGGGGGAGGGGATCCACTGGAACAGCTGTTGGGACACAGATGGTAGTCTCCCGTCAAGGCCATTCAGCGTGTTCTTTAACGTGCACAGGGTATGGATCTCCCGCACACGGGACCACGGCATAACGTCCCATCCGACGGGCGGCAGTCTTTCCAAGCCCATCGGTGTCCCCTACTGACCGTGGGCAGGGCGGGGTATTTTGCGGAGATAAATCTCAACGCTGACCCAGCTGTGACTGAACCTGGGAACTACAGATTAGTAGCCTGGCGCGCTACCGACTGAGCCACCCCCGCCCCACTGACTAGAGTAGTTTCTTTTTCAGGAAGTATACCATTGAGTTTCAAACCTTATATATTTAGTATTAGCTCTGAGATTTTGGTTAGATAACTTGATATCTGAGTTGGATAGTTTTACCTCTGAGCTACATTTTTTTTTGCAAACAATGGCCTAAATGGCCAGGCCCCAAAAACCTTAAGGTTCAGAGAAGGTTGTGAGAAGAGACCGACAGGTAACTCTCTGGTAGGGGGTCATATGGAAGCCTAACATCAAGTCCATCCAACGTGTTCTTTAACGTGCGGGACGGGGGTGGCTCAGTTGGTAGCGCGCCAGACTCGTAATCTGCAGTTCCCAGGTTCGAGTCCCAGCTGGGTCAGCGTTGAGATTTATCTCCGCAAAACTCCCCGCACTGCCCTCGGTCCGTAGGGGACACCAATGGGCTTGGAAACGCGCCCATCCGTCGGATGGAACGTTAAGCCGGGGCCCCGTGTGTAGAAGAGCCATACCCTGTGCACGTTAAAGAACACGCTGGATGGTTTTGACGGGAGGCTACCATCTGTCTCCCAACAGCTATTCCAGTGGGTCCCCTCCCCCAACCTTCTCTGAGCCTTCGGGGTCCTTGTGACCTGGCCATTTAGCCCATTGTGTGCAAAAAAGTGCCGCTCAGAGCTAAAACAACCCACCCCAATTCAGCTGCAGAAAAGATGGCGGCGACTCTACATGATTCGCAACTTAATCCCCACCGAAGTCATTGCCTTATAGAAAAGAGGAATACCAATGTAACGCGCTCGCACACAATTGTATCTTTAGAATGTAGCCAGTGCAATAGCGTGTACTTCGGCGACCTCTATACATCTGCAGTAAGGAGCTGTGAAGAACGACCCCTAGAGTGCTGATCCTTGTAATTATATATCATACAAACGGCCTACGTCAACAAGCGAGCAAGTTACAATGCAGTCTGGAATCAATACCGAAGCCCGAATCGGATAGATCCTCTGTAAGGGCGCTAGGTTCATGAATGCAGGCATATAGGAAAAGGATTTCTACTTTAAATATCGCGTTGGGAGTTGATGCAAGGTCAAATACACTCAAAGTCCATTTTATTCAGGAGAGATCCTTGTTTATGTCAAGAGAGAGAGAGAGTAAGGTGGACTTATGACCGGAATTTTTCTTTTTTATAAGTAGAGAAATGTAAAATTTAAATGTATGCTTTCTTTATGACCAAAGGAACAACTCTAAGAGTTGGGTTGTTTTACCTCTGAGCGGCACTTTTTTGCACACCATGGGCTAAATGGCCAGATCACAAGGATCCCGAAGGCTCAGAGAAGGTTGGGACAAGGGACCCACTGGAACAGCTGTTGGGAGACAGATGGTAGCCTCCCGTCAAGGCCATCCAGCGTATTCTTTAACGTGCACAGGGTATGGCTCTCCCGCACACGGGGCCACGGCTTAACGTCCCATCCGACGGACGGCGGCCTTTCCAAGCCCATCGGTGTCCCCTACTGACAGTGGGCAGGGCGGGGGAATTTTGCGGAGATAAATCTCAACGCTTACCCAGCTGGGACTCGAACCTGGGAACTACAGATTACGAGCCTGGCGCGCAACCGACTGAGCCACCCCCGCCCCGACAACTCTAAGAAAAAATACATTAGATTGCAAAGAGTAACCAGACACTTCTATGTTGGGTTGTTTTACCTCTGAGAGGGCAGCGGGGGTGGCTCAGTCGGTAGTGCGCCAGGCTCGTAATCTGTAGTTCCCAGGTTCGAGTCCCAGCTGGGTCAGCGTTGAGATTTATCTCCGCAAAAATTCCCCGCCCTGCCCACGGTCAGTAGGGGACACCGATGGGCTTGGAAAGGCCGCCGTCCGTTGGATGGGACGTTAAGACGTGGCCCCGTAGTAGTTTCATCACAACCGGCAAGGCCCCCGGAAGTGCTTTCCCCCCCTATGTCGCAATCGTCCACGTTGCCTTCTTGACTTGGACCCCCTATGTCGCAATCGACCGGAAATTGACCTGTGCTGGGCCACGCTGCCTTCTGAACTTTGACCCTTATATTGCAATCAACAGGAAATTGACCCTGGCGTAGCAACTGTCGTGGAATTAATAATTCATAATTAATAATTCATAATTAATAATTCGTAATTAAAAATTTTTCCCCCCTTTTAAACCCTTGTGCTATCTAGTTTTTAACTCTAATTTTAAGTCCTCCTTCTCGAATAGTCTCGATTTTTCTTTATTTCAGACTCACCTTTTATTTTAAAACCTCGATTTTGCAAACCCCCTGGTTGACCCACCCATATTTTAAGCTCCCCTTCTCGAATAGTCTCGATTTTTCTTGATTAGACCCCTACCCATATTTTAAGCCCTCTTCATAGACCCCTGGTTGACCTATATTTTAAGCTCCCCTTCTCGAATAGTCTCGATTTTTCTTTATTTCAGTCTCACCTATATTTTAAACCCTCCACTTGCAAACCACATGGTTGACCTATATTTCAGACTCACCTTTTATTTTAAAACCTCGATTTTGCAAACCACCTGGTTGCCCTATATTTTAAGCCCTACCTATATTTTAAAACCTCGATTTTGCAAACCACCTGGTTGCCCTATATTTTAAGCCCTACCTATATTTTAAGTCATGGATTTTGCAAACCACATGGTTGACCTATATTTCAGACTCACCTTTTATTTTAAAACCTCGATTTTGCAAACCCCCCTGGTTGAGCTATATTTTAAGCTCCCCTTCTCGAATAGTCTCGATTTTTCTTTATTTCAGACCCCCCAATGGTTGACTTATATTTTAAACCCTCCACTTGCAAACCCCCTGGTTGACCTATATTTTAAGCCCTACCTATATTTTAAGCTCCCCTTCTCGAATAGTCTCGATTTTTCTTTATTTCAGACTCGCCTTTTATTTTAAAACTTCGATTTTGCAAACCCCCTGGTTGAGCTATATTTTAAGCTCCCCTTCCAGAATAGTCTCGATTTTTCTTTATTTCAGACTGCAAACACAAGTTTTTCGACAAAGATTGTTTTCCTACCAAGGTCCCGACATCCTCTCACATGAAATATTACTGTACTAGGATCTAGAAAAATCACTATTCATTACATTAATTTTTTTATTACATTCATGTATTTCAACCCATTTTCTTGTCAAGAGCTAAAATTATTTGATGAATGAACGACAAAATATCTTCAAATGCAGTGGACGCATGACAGAATAACTTCAAAATAAGTTCCAATAGCTGAAAAAACAACTGTAAACAATTAGATAAATACACACAGGGAAAGACAGAATTGCTTTCAAAACATTAAAATACCTTAAATGTGTGGTTGAATCACCACCAAATATCTCCAGCACACTTTTAAAGGAAATATTGTCTCATTATAAGCGATTTCACACAAAGAGATACGCACTCTATGCTTCACATTTAAATCTATAGAGATAACGATCACTACCCATGGAACACATCTGTGAAAAAACACGCTACGATTGGGTTTGAGAAAGATTTTTAGCCCTTGGGGGTGCTGCACTGCAAGAAGGCACATTATCTTTGATATCAGAACGTACGTGAAAGTTATACTGTTTGGGTTTGAGAAAGATTCTTTAGTTCACAGGGCACAGCATTACACTAAAGCACACTGTCTTGTACGTATGTCTGTATGTTTGTTTCTTTCTCTCTCTGTGTGTGTGTGTGTTTGTGTCTATGTGTAAATATGTATGTTACTACGAAATGTGTGTACGTGTAGATGTGTGCATATATGTCAAGATGTAACTGTGTCTGCATGTTTGTTTCTCTCTAGGTGTGTGTGTGTGTGTTTCAGTGAATCGTGTATGTGTGCGTATGTGAGTGTGTGTATGTTCATGTATATTAATATGTTTCTTTATATGTATATGTTTTTGTGCGTATGTGTTAAGATGTCTGTGTGCACATAGTCGTTTCTCTCTATGTGTATACGTCTTCATGTTTGTCTCTCTCTCTCTGTGTGTGTGTGTGTGTTAAAGTGTCTGTATGTGTTTCATCTTTATGTTATCGTATGTGTGTGTGTGTTTGTTCACATGCAGGAATAAGCATATTGTCTTACGAACACTTGCTTGCTACAGAAGAAGCTAACAATTTAAAACGAGACTTGTGATTATGCAAAATATTTCATGTGTGCGTATGTGAGTGTGTGTATGTTGATGCATGTTAATATGTTTCTTTATATGTTTTGTGCGTATGTGTTAAGATGTCTGTGTGCACATATTCGTTTCTCTGTATGTCTATACGGCTTCATGTTTGTTTCTCTCTCTGTGCGTGTGTGTGCGTGTGTGTGTGTGTGTTTTAAAGTGTCTGTATGTGTTTCATCTTTATGTGCATATGTTATCGTATGTGTGTGTGTGTTCACATGCAAGAATAAACATATTGTCTTACGGACACTTGCTTGCTACAGAAGAAGCTAACAATTTAAAACGAGCCTTGTGGCTATGCAAAATATTTCATCACAGATCTTAACTTGAATACTCATATTTCAGATGTAAGGATTTTTCTTCAGCACGTTCGAATATTTTTTGAACACGACTGTCTTACGTTACGTCTTACGTTACGTTTCCTGTCAGATGTCTCGTAACGAACAAAGCGTGTGTGTTCTGCTAATACAGAAGAGGACATTCAACCGAGAATATTTCAAACTTAGAATAATACGACATCCTGATGTGTTAAGAACGAAGTGGAGGGATACTAACAGCTGAAACACGAGCTGAAGCGATCGAAATCCTGTTGTTTCGCGCAAGGGGACGAAGGGTGATAAAACGTAATACTACTGAAAAAATCCTTATTTCAAAAAAGAGGCCTCTTTTTTGAAACAACTTTTTGCATAGCCACAAGGCTCGTTTTAAATTGTTAGCTTCTTCTGTAGCAAGCAAGTGTCCGTAAGACAATATGTTTATTCTTGCATGTGAACACACACACACATACGATAACATATGCACATAAAGATGAAACACATACAGACACTTTAAAACACACACACACACACGCACACACACGCACAGAGAGAGAAACAAACATGAAGCCGTATAGACATACAGAGAAACGAATATGTGCACACAGACATCTTAACACATACGCACAAAACATATAAAGAAACATATTAACATGCATCAACATACACACACTCACATACGCACACATGAAATATTTTGCATAATCACAAGTCTCGTTTTAAATTGTTAGCTTCTTCTGTAGCAAGCAAGTGTTCGTAAGACAATATGCTTATTCCTGCATGTGAACAAACACACACACACATACGATAACATAAAGATGAAACACATACAGACACTTTAACACACACACACACACAGAGAGAGAGAGACAAACATGAAGACGTATACACATAGAGAGAAACGACTATGTGCACACAGACATCTTAACACATACGCACAAAAACATATACATATAAAGAAACATATTAATATACATGAACATACACACACTCACATACGCACACATACACGATTCACTGAAACACACACACACACACCTAGAGAGAAACAAACATGCAGACACAGTTACATCTTGACATATATGCACACATCTACACGTACACACATTTCGTAGTAACATACATATTTACACATAGACACAAACACACACACACACAGAGAGAGAAAGAAACAAACATACAGACATACGTACAAGACAGTGTGCTTTAGTGTAATGCTGTGCCCTGTGAACTAAAGAATCTTTCTCAAACCCAAACAGTATAACTTTCACGTACGTTCTGATATCAAAGATAATGTGCCTTCTTGCAGTGCAGCACCCCCAAGGGCTAAAAATCTTTCTCAAACCCAATCGTAGCGTGTTTTTTCACAGATGTGTTCCATGGGTAGTGATCGTTATCTCTATAGATTTAAATGTGAAGCATAGAGTGCGTATCTCTTTGTGTGAAATCGCTTATAATGAGACAATATTTCCTTTAAAAGTGTGCTGGAGATATTTGGTGGTGATTCAACCACACATTTAAGGTATTTTAATGTTTTGAAAGCAATTCTGTCTTTCCCTGTGTGTATTTATCTAATTGTTTACAGTTGTTTTTTCAGCTATTGGAACTTATTTTGAAGTTATTCTGTCATGCGTCCACTGCATTTGAAGATATTTTGTCGTTCATTCATCAAATAATTTTAGCTCTTGACAAGAAAATGGGTTGAAATACATGAATGTAATAAAAAAATTAATGTAATGAATAGTGATTTTTCTAGATCCTAGTACAGTAATATTTCATGTGAGAGGATGTCGGGACCTTGGTAGGAAAACAATCTTTGTCGAAAAACTTGTGTTTGCAGCGAAAAATAGCCGTCTTCACCCACACTTGTGCACTTATTCATGCGGTGTCCCGTGAACTAAAGAATCTTTCTCAAACCCAAACAGTATAACTTTCATGTAGGTTCTGATCTCAAAGATAATGTGCTTTCCTGCAGTGCAGGACCCCCATGGACTAAAAATCTTCCTCAAACCCTATCATAGCGTGTTTTTCACAGATGTGTTCCATGGGCAGTGATCGTTATCTCTATAGATTTAAATGTGAAGCATAGAGTGCGCATCTCTTTGTATGAAATCGCTTATAATGAGACAATATTTCCTTTGAAAGTTAGAAGATATTAGTATGAACTAAAAAAGTGGTGATGTATACACTATCTGATCATTAAAATCAAACTTTAGCAAGTTAATATATCATTCTCTAGCTAGCGAGTCCGAAATTAGTGTGTCTTTGCTTTAAAAATAAATACGCCTTCACGCAGCTAATTGTCGTAACAGTTACAGGATTTTTTCATACGACCCAGTAGAAGGGGGTGAGAGGATGTCGGGATCTTGGTAGGAAAACAACACAAACGTTCATGTCTTACTATGGATCTCAAACCTTGGCTTTGTTAGATCCGAAGTAACTAACCTGCTGTCTATGAGAAGGATTAGAAATATTCTCATGCAGGAAAAATAACTAAACACACATGAAATCCCATGTTAGATTGTAGTGAAACACCCTATCTTTGTCGAAAAACTTGTGTTTGCAGCGAAAAATAGCCATTTTCACCCACACTTATGCGCTTATTCAAACGTACCGAGGGGGCCAGAAACTCTGAAAAGAGATAGCGGGTTGGGATAACCGACGAGAGAGCTTACATTACGTTTTATTGGTGGTTGAAGTCAGAGAATGCAAAGTCAGGTCTAGCGGATCGATTCTGGGACTCAACTTTTCATGGAAGTACTGAAAATTATGTTGTTTTCTTATAAACACTGCGTTTTCAGATTTTAAATTTCCAAACTTCTGTGGTTCTTTGCTGATGTTTTCTATATGCAAAGTATTTCGTGGTATTCGTCCATCCGTGTGTACGCAATGTAGTATAGAAATGTGTATTCTCATACAGGAAAAATAACTAATAGTGAAAACAACTTGTGTTTGCAACGAAAAATAGCCAACTACACCCACACTTATGCGCTACGTACCAGGGAACTATAGAACCAGGAAATCTGAAAAGAGCGTGAGATAGCAGTTTGGAATAACCGTCGAATAGTCGTTTTTTTTTCTATCTTTCAGTATTTGCGTTGTAATTTTCTGTTTTGAAGCGATTTTTTACAACCATCCCACTACATTTTTATACTTTCTCTCTCGTCACAGTATGTTTTACAGTTATTGTGCCTTCCACTTCCAAAGAATTGTGAAAATATTCACCTATCCACTGAAATGTGTGTGCATTTACAGATATTCCAACACTCTTTACATTTTAGTGATTCTCATTGAATTTACCAAGCATTTCGTCGTTTTTCTAATTTTCGTTTATGCATGTAATTTGATTTAACGACCTAGTCACATGGTGTATCATGGGTAAAGTACTACCCATTTCATCTCTTTTCGGGTTTGTATGACGGTCAAGCAAACTTGCAATCAGTTTTTCATTCTAAATGCTTGTTGTCTGCATATCACCGAAATTCCTCCTCGTATGCCTTCCAAAAAGGTACATTGTAGGTTATCAACTCTAGTATTTGTCATCTTCAGGTATGAAGGCAGGAGCTGCATAAACATAGCAGGGGTCAGTATCTGCCACCAAACACATCAGATAAGAGGAGCATGTCAGTGTACGCGATATTGGCGTAGGTTTTTTTATGTCGAATGAATATTTTCATTACACGGGTATATTCTTCTACCCCCTAGCGCTTCTCGGAGGAGCTAATGTGTGTCATCTCAATTTTAAGCGTTCTAATAAGATTATTTCATAACCAAAAGGACATCCATCTGCAAGGAATGTATTAATTGCATTCCCTATAATATGGAAAACAGCATTCTCCCTTTGAATTTCATAGAAACAAATTCTTAATGGAACAATAATGCTGCTTTTCATCGTCTGATAACAGTAGGAGATTTGCGTGCGCTTTAAATCTGAATGGTGTGATGTAGAGTGGGAACATCTCTTTCTCGTATCCAGATTGTTAAAGGGAAAATTAGACCTGATGTGTTTTCTTCTAAATGTATATAGTTGTTAAGGTGTTCAGTGTTTCCTAATGCAGGATACAAAGTGGCTAAAACAGACAAAACATTTTTTGTCGGAATTACATGCATTAACAATAGCACGTTTTCATTAGTAAATCTCTTGGAGTAGGGATATAACTAGGTCCCGCAAGAGGCCATTGTTCATTTCACTATGGAGTACAGTATCCACTATGTGCTCCTTCAAATGAGGTCTTGATCTTCTTGCACATTAAATCCGATTCTCTGTTTAGGGATGATGTAGGAAGACTTGTGACACAGTTACTTCGGAAAAACGGGGTGCAGTGTTCGAAGGGGAGGCTTTTCGCCTGAAGCGCACTTGCACTGTAAAGTACCATTTAATAACTATTTTAAACTTTGTCCACTAAATTATTTTTCTGATCGTAATACATGCAATTGAATTTCGTTGAAACATATTTCTTCCCGACACTGTACCATAATTGTGTATTCTTATGGAAGTTGAGTGATTCAAGTCACTGGTTCATTTCTAACAATAGTTTTTCAAGTAAGCTGAAATCTGGAGATGTTTTAGCACGAAATCAGTTTGGGTTCTTCCCAGTATTTTCCCAGTGATACCCCATTATTTAATTAGTTTTTATTTTTAATGAAGGAAATCGTTTTATCAGTAGCAAATATTGTCGAGCGGATAGCAGGGCCAGAGTTGAGATTTATCTCCGCAAAAATCCGCGCCCTGGCGATGACGCTTCAGCTATCGGCACTGAGGTAGCGCGTTCAAATACGGCGACGAAAGCCAATATTTTTTTTTAAATACAGGAGACGTACTAAAAATAGTATGGACGTTGGATGACACCGATTAAATGCGCAAAAACTGATTTGGTTTAAAGAGGGGAGGGCTTAAAATATAGGTGGATCAATAGGTGGGTCTATGAAGAGGGGAGGGCTTAAAATATGGGTTAAACAGGGGAAAAATATGGGTTAAACAGGGAAAAAACAAGAAAATTCGAGAAGGGGACTTAAAATATAGGTCAACCATGGGGTCTATGAAGAGGACTTAAAACATGGTCGGTTGCGACATAGGGGTCAAAGTCCAATCTGAGAAGGCAATGTGGATTCTAGGAAACATCTATTTTTAAACCTTATCAGTGTCAAATGCACACACAGTGAAGCGCTGGACATTTGAACTTTTGACCTTCCAGCTGATAAAGGATTGCACCATATCGTGTGATGTGGCGAAAGTGCTGTTGCTACCCCCTAATAAGCGATCTGAAGGATGTCTACAGGAAACGTACGATTTCCGATACACCGATAACGGACTTGGAAAACTTTTAGCCTGTTGAACGTCTATTGCAAGGTAGATCTTATATACAAGTCCTACGAATAATTTAAACCAAATTTTATTAATTTTTCTGTGAAACAGTTACTGTGTCATTCTTCTAGTAAAATACGTGGACCTTGGATCCGATGAGGCTTTTCCCCGAAATTAACGTGGAGGTACGCTAGCGAGGGAATGATTTTTTTTTTTTTTCCGATTAAACGCAACTAGAAGTAAACTGATTTATTACGAGCGCTGGATGATTTTTAATAAAGGTAAGTGAGAGTTTTTATTTACTAGGGGAACGATTAACGGGTTGGAAAAAATATATACCGGAGTTTTAATAAAAGGGAATCGTTTAACAGTCCTGGCAAAATGAACACCAAAAGATTTTTAATAGAAAGGGTTTTAATTAATAAGAATACAACTTTGAGAGTTGATTTTTACAATTGAGACTTGTGTCATCCTTTTCTGTGGAATTATTCTGAGACTTGAAATCCGAGGGAAGGAGGGGGCTTAAAATATAGGTCAACCAGGAGGGTCTGCAAAATCCAGGGCTTAAAATATAGGTGGGTCTGAAATAAAGAAAAATCGAGACTATTCGAGAAGGGGAGCTTAAAATATAGATGTGTCGACCAGGGGGGTTTGCAAAATCGAGGTTTTAAAATATAGGTGAGTCTGAAATAAAGAAAAATCGAGACTATTCGAGAAAGCGAACTTAAAATATAGCTCAACCATGGGAGTTTGAAAAATCGAGGTTTTAAAATAAAAGGCGAGTCTGAAATAAAGAAAAATCGAGACTATTCGAGAAGGGGAGCTTAAAATATAGGTGAACCAGGGGGGTTGGATCTATGAAGAGGGCTTAAAATGAAAAGTGAGTCTGAAATAAAGAAAAATCGAGACTATTCTGGAAGGGGAGCTTAAAATATAGCTCAACCAGGGGGTTTGCAAAATCGAAGTTTTAAAATAAAAGGCGAGTCTGAAATAAAGAAAAATCGAGACTATTCGAGAAGGGGAGCTTAAAATATAGGTAGGGCTTAAAATATAGGTCAACCAGGGGGTTTGCAAGTGGAGGGTTTAAAATATAAGTCAACCATTGGGGGGTCTGAAATAAAGAAAAATCGAGACTATTCGAGAAGGGGAGCTTAAAATATAGGTAGGACTTAAAATATAGGTCAACCAGGGGGTTTGCAAGTGGAGGGTTTAAAATATAAGTCAACCATTGGGGGGTCTTTTTGGAGGTGTTTTTACAATTGAGACTTGTATCATCCTTTTCTGTGCAATTATTCTGAGGCTTGCATCAGCCGGTCCGAGGGAAGGAGGGGGCTTGAAATATAGTTAGGGCTTAAAATATAGGTCAAACAGGGGGTCTGCAAGTGGAGGGTTTAAAATATAAGTCGACCATTGGGGGGTCTGAAATAAAGAAAAATCGAGACTATTCGAGAAGGGGAGCTTAAAATATAGCTCAACCAGGGGGGTTTGCAAAATCGAGGTTTTAAAATAAAAGGTGAGTCTGAAATATAGGTCAACCATGTGGTTTGCAAAATCCATGACTTAAAATATAGGTAGGGCTTAAAATATAGGGCAACCAGGTGGTTTGCAAAATCGAGGTTTTAAAATATAGGTAGGGCTTAAAATATAGGGCAACCAGGTGGTTTGCAAAATCGAGGTTTTAAAATAAAAGGTGAGTCTGAAATATAGGTCAACCATGTGGTTTGCAAGTGGAGGGTTTAAAATATAGGTGAGACTGAAATAAAGAAAAATCGAGACTATTCGAGAAGGGGAGCTTAAAATATAGGTCAACCAGGGGTCTATGAAGAGGGCTTAAAATATGGGTAGGGGTCTAATCAAGAAAAATCGAGACTATTCGAGAAGGGGAGCTTAAAATATGGGTGGGTCAACCAGGGGGTTTGCAAAATCGAGGTTTTAAAATAAAAGGTGAGTCTGAAATAAAGAAAAATCGAGACTATTCGAGAAGGAGGACTTAAAATTAGAGTTAAAAACTAGATAGCACAAGGGTTTAAAAGGGGGGAAAAATTTTTAATTACGAATTATTAATTATGAATTATTAATTATGAATTATTAATACCACGACAGTTGCTACGCCAGGGTCAATTTCCTGTTGATTGCAATATAAGGGTCAAAGTTCAGAAGGCAGCGTGGCCCAGCACAGGTCAATTTCCGGTCGATTGCGACATAGGGGGTCCAAGTCAAGAAGGCAACGTGGACGATTGCGACATAGGGGGGAAAGCACTTCCGGGGAACTTGCCGGTTGTGATGAAACTACTCCCCGTGTACTGGAGAGACATACCCTGTGCACGTTAAAGAACACGCTGGATAGCCTTGACGGGAGACTACTATATGTCTCCCAACAGCTGTTGCAGTGGGTCCCCTCCCCCAACCTTCTCTGAGCCTTCGGGGTCCATGTGACCTGGCCATTTAGCCCATGGTGTGCAAAAAACGTGCTGCTCAAAAGTAAAACAACCCAACCTCTGAGAGGCATTTTTTTTGCATACAGTGCACTAAATGAACAGGTCACAAGGACCCCGAGCGCTCAGAAAAGGTTGGGAGACAGATGGTAGCCTCCCGTCAAGGCCATACAACGTGTTCTTTAACGCGCACAGGATATGACTCCCGTGTACAGTTCCACGGCTTAACGACCCATCCGACAGATGGCGGCCTTTCCAAGCCTCTTGGTGTCCCCCACTGACCGAGGGCTACTCAATTCTGGACCAGGTGGAACTCGAACCTGGGAAGTGCAGACGACGAGCCTGGCTAGGTATCGACTGAGCCACCCCAACACCTATAACAGAAGGCCGATGGATCAAGTTATGACGTCATCGTAAGTATTCCTATGTCTAGAATAATTCTTGGAAATTTATTTCTAATTTTATTACTGGTGTACTACTGTTTATAATAATGTTTATCATATAAATGTATTTATTCAGAAAAAATATTAGTCATATTTATTAGAAATATCATAATGCTAATATATATACGAATAATTTGCTTTTTAAATATTATATACTTACAAAAAAACCTTAATTTAAATATTAGTTCAAAAGTACACCAGTAATAATAATGAAAATAGATATATAAGAATTTTCTAGATTTCAGGACTACTAATGATCACGTCATAATTGCTCCACTGGCCTGCTGTAGGAGGTGTTGGCCACCCCAACCCTAGGATACGAGGGGCGGGGGTGGCTCAGTCGGTAGCGCGCCAGGCTCGTAATCTGCAGTTCCCAGGTTCGAGTCCCAGCTGGGTCAGCGTTGAGATATATCTCTGCCCTACCCAATGTCAGTAGGGGACAATGATGGGCTTGGAAAGACCGCCATCCTTTGGATGTGACATTAAGCCGTGGCTCCTTGTGAGGGAGAGCCCATACCCTGTGCACGTTAAAGAACAAGCTGGATGGCCTTGACGAGAGGTTACCATCTGTCTCCCATCAGCTGTTCCAGTGGGTCGCCTCCCCGAACCTTCTCTGAGCATTCGGGGTCCTTGTGACCTGGCCATTTAGCCCATGGTGTGCAAAAAAGTGCCGCTCAGAGGTAAAACAACCCAACGTTAAAGAACACGCTGGATGGCCTTGACGGAGGCTACCATCTGTCTCCCAACAGCTGTTCTAGTGGGTCACCTCCCACAACCTTCTCTGAGCCTTCGGGGTCCATGTGACCTGGCCATTTAGCCCATGGTGTGCAAAAAAGTGCCGCTCAGAGGTAAAACAATCTAATGTTAAAGAACACACTGGATGGCTTTGACGGGAGGCTACCACCTGTCTCCCAACAGCTGTTCCAGTGGGTCGCCTCCCCGAACCTTATCTGAACATTCGGGGGTCCTTGTGACCTGGCCATTTAGCCCATGGTGTGCAAAAAAGTGCTGCTCAGAGGTAAAACAACCCAACGTTAAAGAACACGCTGGATGGCCTTGACGGGAGGCTACCATGTGAGATCTTGACGGGAGGTTCCAGTGGATCCCCTCCTCCAACCTTCTCTGAGCCTTCGGGGTCCTTGTGACTTGGCCATTTAGCCCATGGTGTGCAAAAAAGTGCCGCTCAGAGGTAAAACAATCCAACATTAAAGAACACGCTGGATGGCCTTGACGGGAGGCTACCATATGTCTCCCATCAGCTGTTCCAGTGAGTCGCCTCCCCGAACCTTCTCTGAGCATTCGGGGTCCTTGTGACCTGGCCATTTAGCCCATGGTGTGCAAAAAAAGTGCCACTCAGGGGTAAAACAAACTAAAACTGTTATCAGAAAAATGAACGAAAAAAAGCTGAAAGAAATCAGAGTGTTTTTTTTTTCTTTTCCAGCCTCCTTAACAACTTCTCTTTGACAGACAATCATCGTGTGGCAAGCAACCTTCGGCATCTATTCCAACAGTTTATGACGCACTCGGCATGCCAACAGCGGTCTGCACTCGAAGCTGACCCCAGTCTGCTAACCCCAAATGCATCTCTATGTTGTCCCTACAGAGCACTTATGGCCCTTGGGTATATAGGAGGAAACAGGTAGAGAGCATGGTCTGGTGGTTGATCTTGGTAGTGATCTCTCATCCCACTGAAGTATGGAAGCGTGTTGGGAGTTTTATCAGTTCTCTTGGTCGTCTCGCTCAGGTTTGCGATGAGTGCATCACTTGGTCCTGATAGGAAAAGACAGGCAAAAGGAAAAAAAAAACGACTTAGGTATAGCCTATGCTTCGCTTTCTTCTTTAAGAGAGATGTTTTTTTTGTGTTGAGAAATATGGAAAGCTTTTATACACACAAGGTTGTTTTGGGTTGTTTTACCTCTGAGCGGCACTTTTTTGCACACCGTGGGCTAAATGGCCAGGTCACATGGACCCCGAAGGCTCAGAGATGGTTGGGGGAGGGGATCCACTGGAACAGCTGTTAGGAGACAGATGGTAGCCTCCCGTCAAGTCCATCTAGCGTGTTCTTTAACGTTGGGTGGTTTCACCTCTGAGCGGCACTTTTTTGCACACCATAGCTAAATGGCCAGGTCACATTGACCCCGAAGGCTCAGAGAAGGTTGGGGGAGGGGACCCACTGGAACAGCTGTTGGGAGACAGATGGTAGTCTCCCGTCAAGGCCATCCAGCGTGTTCTTTAACGTTGGGTTGTTTTACCTCTGAGCGGCACTTTTTTACACACCGTGGGCTAAATGGCCAGGTCACATGGCCCCCGAAGGCTCAGAGAAGGTT